>PHNY01155392.1:2009-15185 GCA_003724115.2 Anethum foeniculum
TATCCCTTAAGGATCTGTCAATACTTTTCGAAAAGTTGGGCCTGAAATAATTATCCCAACCTCCTTCCTTCTCCAAATATACAAAAAACCATTCTTTTTTCCAATCCGGGAAGGAGTCCGGGTTGGAATCAGAAATAAAACAGGAGCGGGCTAAGCTCCTGTGAACAATTTTGACCCAGCCCTGGTCGTCGGGAGCATTAACAAATTTAAAAAGATAGCGGAAGACACAGACATTAGGTTCAAAACCGTGTTTCCTAGACTGGGCCATGTAACAATGAATAAAACGCCAAGCATTGGGTATAAGTTGCGTTGGGCAAACCCTAGCTTTGGCTAAAAGACGACAAACAAAAGGGTGAGGAGGAAAACAGAAACCCCCGTAGAGAGTCTCTTTGTAAATACGAATAGCCCCGGGCTTGGGGTAACAGGCTCTATCATTTGGGCCCGGAGCTTCAGCCCTAAAAAGGTCGGTTATACCAAACAAACGAGCGAAAAGGCCTACTTTTTCAGAATTGTAATTAGAAGGATAATTATATGCATCTAAGTGAAGTAAATTGGGAAAAGCCTCCCCAAATTCAGTTAAAATGTCCCTAAGGGAATAAACAGAGGAATGAACGAGGGATTTTTTTACCTCGATTGGCCCTAGAGGGGCGAGAAGGAGGTGAAGGAAGCTGGGAGTGGGACGATCCTGAATCCGCCATTGATATTCTTCAGAAGAAGGCTTGAAAACCCAGAAATGCTTGAAGATTGAAGAAAAAGATGAAGATTCAAGAGAAATCTTCTAAAAAAACCCAGAAACCATTGAATATCGCGGTGGCTTGAGACGCCGGATAACTATTGACGGCGGCTAGCTTGAGAGAAAGTGTTTAGAAGAGATTTTTGCAGAGTAAGTTTATAAAGAGTGAAGTGTGAGAAATGAACTCACACCCCTCTCCTTATATAACCCCCACAGCCGGTCACAAACTGGCTATAGAAGGTAAATGGGCTTGATAAAATGGGCCTGCCGGTCATCCTAGGCGGGAAGCCCACTAAATTCAAAATTTGATTAGAATCTAGAGAATTCTAGAGAAATCTAGAGAATTCTAGAGAATTCTATAAAAAGAAAAGAAATGAATTATTAGTAAGAAGATTGAAATATAGCCGTTAGAGGCCGTGTAAAAAACCAACGCCTAGGAGACATATTTCCTAGGCGTGGTTATATCTATGCTTCCTAGGCGGGGGTCACCCACGCCTAGGATTTAATAGCCCGTTAGAGGCCATGTGAAAACCAACGCCTAGGAGACATATTTCATAGGCGTGGTTATAGCTATGCTTCCTAGGCGGGGGTCCACGCCTAGAATTTTATAGCCCATAGAAGGCTATTCAAAAACCCACGCCTAGGGGACATAATTCCTAGGCGTGGTTGAAACTATGCTTCCTAGGCGGGGGTCACCCACGCCTAGGATTTAATAGCCCGTTAGAGGCCATGTGAAAACCAACGCCTAGGAGACATATTTCCTAGGCGTGGTTATAGCTATGCTTCCTAGGCGGGGGTAACCCACGCCAAGGATTTTATAGCCCATAGAAGGCTATTCAAAAACCCACGCCTAGGGGACATAATTCCTAGGCGTGGTTGAAACTATGCTTCCTAGGCGGGGGTAACCCACGCCTAGGAATTAATAGCCTTTGTAGGCGCTTTCAGACACCCACGCCTAGGAGACACAATTCCTAGGCGTTCCTAGGCGTGGTTACAACCTTGCTTCCTAGGCGGGGGTAACCCACGCCTAGGATGATGGTGCACATGAAAATTTAATTTTTTGATTATTTTGATCGAAAAAAAGAATAAAAATGGATAAAATGCTCAAAAAATTCCCCAAAAATAGGGAAAAATGCAGGAAATTCTCAAAATTTGAGGAAAATACCTGAGGTAGGAAATAAATTCCTAAAAAATTAGGGAAAATTGATAAAAATACTTGTGAGTACAGTAAAATTCCTATAAAATGTGGGAAATAAAAAGTTGCCAAAATTTTCATAACAAGTATAAGACCTCAGGAAAGATAAAATCGTTGTGAGAGTGTAGGTCGCTCCGCGCCTTACGAAAGGGTACGAAACTTAACTTCTACGAAATCTCCAGAAAAATTTCCCAGAAGTTGGGGGGCAAATGATAGGGAAATTTGTAACCCTAAGGACATAATTAATGATACATTAATTATGTCTGACAAGTAATAATGGCTCGAAGCCCAAAAGTACACGAATTGGGCCTAATGGGCCAATCCCACATACCTAGGGCTGTAAACGGAAAGAAAATATATAATATAGTTGATGCTGCCCACACTATAGGATCAATTGGATTTGTAATCTTATTAATTATTCAAGTTCATAAGCCCGGTTAAGGTATGTAAGCCCAGTGGGCTAAATAACTAACCAAAATTCGTAGTCAACCTGTCAGTTGACTAAGCAGCTTATGGGAAGTATTCTATCAGTAGTATGATTCATAATAGCTGATCTATAAGGGAACCGTAACCAATTGGGAATCCATCTCCTTAAGGTTTTGGACTCCAAAGCCTAGTCAACTGTAAAGACTTGTCCAACAAGTCTCCCAAACCTAATCCATCTCATGGATTCATCACCTATAAAAGGGACATGACCCCTCAATTCAGAACTACGTTTTTTGACTTGATCCTTGGCATAGTGCAAGGTACGTAGGCATCTTGTGAAGGCAGTATTAAGTCACGAAACACGAGACCAGTCATAAAAGCTCGAAACTCTTTAACTCTAATTCTAAAATACTAATTTTATTCTGTAACAATAGTATAGATAAATTATTATTTATAAGTTATTTACGCGTTTGGACAATTTTATATATAAGTCGGTAATGTCTTTGATAAATGTTACTAATAGTTAATATTTTTTTTAAAAAACTAATATTTTGACTTTCTAATATATTGTCAATTGTATTAAAACAATATTGGTTTGCATATCCATTATTACTAATCTATATCCATATCACGTACGATGCACGGTCTGATTTCAACATTTGAAATACTGATTTTTTTTAATTATAAAAAAATAAAATTAAAAAAAATAAACAATAAAATATAGTAAATTTTTAATTTTTAAATTAAAGAACTTATTAACTATATGTCTTTTTATTTTATGTTATTGACAGATTCAAACTTTAGGTACAATATTTTAATTTACGATTTTAATATTTCTGAGATATTTTTAATATAAATAATATGTATATCTCATATTGTTTACAATATAATTTTTGTAATATATAGGCCACCCTTGATCATAGAGTAATAGAAATTCAATTAAAAATTTATTTTTTTGAAAAAATTCTATTAAATTGAGACATTAACATTTACACGCAAGTAACATTTTGACATGATTTCAACAGTGGCCATAGAATTCGTGTGCGCGCCGGTAGTTTTGTTTCAGGAGGATATATCATATTTAGAAAGTAGAGTTAAGTTCTATGGAGTTCCTGGTTTTTGTGGAATCCTGTAATCCCTACATTCTGTAATTAAAATATTGTAAATCTCATATATTTTACAAGTGGAACACTGCAAAACATATATTCTATAAAATATGTTTAGTTTGCAGAACATACATGTTCAAGTTGCAGAACATACATGTTCAACCTAGTAAAATGTGTTAGATTTGCAAGTAACTAATTAAAATAGTGATTTTCGTAGAACATGATTCGAAAAATGATACGTTTTGCAATATTTTATGCAATATTATTTGCAGAACGTATAGGGACTTCAGGACTCCACAAAAAAAAAGGGGACTCCATAGAACTTAACCCTTAGAAAATAATGTTATTTTTTGGAAGGTGTTAACCAACCAACAAAATTATTTTATATAAAACAAAATCATTTTTAATTAATAAATTTTTAGGGAATAAAGACAAAAATTCACTCATCGAATTTTCCAAAAAAGTAGTGAAACCAAGTGAAACAAACACGGTCAAAATGGACATAAATCCTGGAAGATGGCGACTTCGAGAGAGTGCTTCGCACAAGTGTTGCTAAATTGTAGGAAGTTTGTAGATGTGAGTTATTGAAATGTAATAAAGGACTATTAATGTGTTTTTAATTAGTATTTTTTCTAATATTTTTCATCTAAGTTTTAACAATTTTTTTGGGAGGTCTATACTATACTATTATAAGCAAAACAAGGGATAATTTGGTTGGTTGGTTAACACCTTCCTAAAAAAAAATTTAGTACCTTCTAAAAAAATTACCAAAAAAATTAAACATATATTATTTATTAAAAAAATTAATTCATGTATTCAACATAACTACAAATTCTATTAGTCCAATAATTTACTACCAACACTCAACTTCTTCCGAAACTCTTATAATAAAACACAAACACTTCCGAAATTATTATATAAATTAAAATTTTATTAATTATAGAAAATTTTAAAAAAGAGAAAGTTGGTAGCTAGGTTCTTCATTAGCACTTGTGTTTCAAATTTTGTTCTGCATATTATAACAGTTTCGCCACTATTTGTTTTGTTAAGTTTTTAAGTGTAAGTTATTATTTGATTGATTTTATGATTTATAATGCTAATTGATTTTATAATTTCAGAATACAGCCTTTTGTCCGGGAAGAACGGAGGATGCCGTGGACCGGTTAGTTTTAGAGGTTCGTTTTATTTTTGAGGCTATTTAATTATAAAATGTATTATTTAATATTTAAATTTAAATAATTTATGTTTGTTATTTTTATTCGCATCCGTGTTTCAAACTTTAATTTGCATGATATGATAGTTTTGCCAATATTTGTTTTGTTAAGGTTTTAAACTACGTAATTTCCAAAAAAATTAAACATATATTATTTATAAAAAAAATTAATTCATGTGTTCAACATAACTACAAATTCTATTAGTCCAATAATTTACTACCAACACTCAACTTCTTCCGAAACTCTTATAATAAAACACAAACACTTCCGAATTTATTATATAAATTAAAATTTTATTAATTATAGAAAATTTTAAAAAACAGAAAGTTGGTAGCTAGGTTCTTCATTAGCACTTGTGTTTCAAGCTTTGTTCTGCATATTATATAGTTTTGCCACTATTTGTTTTGTTAAGCCTTTAAGTGTAAGTTATTGTTTGATTGATTTTATGATTTAAAATGCTAATTGATTTTATAATTTCAGAATACAGCCTTTTTTCTGGGAAGAACGGATGATGCTGTGGACCGGTTTGTTTTAGAGGTTCGTTTTATTATTGAGGCTATTTAATTATAAAATGTATTATATAATATTTAAATTTAAATAATTTATATTTGTTATTTTTATTCGCACCCGTGTTTCAAACTTTAATTTGCATGATATGATAGTTTTGCTGGTATTTGTTTTGTTAAGACTTTAAGTCTTTGTAAGTTTGATTTTATGATTTTAGAATGTAGTCTTTTGTCCGAGAAAAACGGAAGATGTTATGGATCGGTTAATTTTAGAGGTTCGTTTTATTATAGAGGTTATTTAATTATAAAAGGTATTATTTGATATTTAAATTTAAATAATTTATGTTTATTATTTTATATTAAATATAGTTTAAAAATATAGTACAAAGTTGTTGTGTCATCATATTTAATAATTTTTTAAAAATATTATTATAGTGCCGTTGCGTTATTATCGTAGTTATTTTTAAGGTTAAATAATTTGGCTTCCGTGGTCGAAATATTAGCAAAATTCAAAATTTATTTCAATATGAAGTGGATAAATGAATACGTTTATTAGTTACTTAGAGTCCAACTAAGAGCGTATAAATCAAATCCAAAGAGTCCTTGTATGTTTCGTATAAGATAGAGTTTTGGTCGGATAGAAAATTCATTTAATTTATTTTTTTGGAAGGTGTAAGCAATTTTTTAGGAAGGTGTTAACCAACCGATCAAATTATACCCTATTTCGTTTATAATAATATAGTATAGATAGATGTATATATATGCAATACAGCTATCGAATGGTACAATCATTTTGAAACTATATTACATATGTTTATATATACTTGGATGTGCTTTTAGGGGCCTCTCGTGTGTACATTAAAGAACTAGAACTGAATAATAAAGCTCTAATATTAAAAATCCCGTCCGGATGCAAGGTCTTGAAAATCAGTTTCAAACACTTGAAAATAACAAATACAAGGCCTTGAATATTAGCTCCAAGCCCTCGAAAATTTCTGCCTAGTATCTTCATCATGACACCCTTTTTGCTCATTTTCTCCAAAAATTACTCTACAAACATAAAACACCATCCCTAACATCGATCCAAGTTAAAACACGAATAATAATAATCAAAGACAAAGAAATTACAAATTAAGAATAAATAAGAGAAGATATGTTACGAAATATGTGTAACTTTAGCATGTATCAGTAAGATGACACCGCATGAAAATGTGACACAATCAAAAATATATTTATGTAATTTCCACACTAAATTTGACGTCTTTCGAAATTTCTAATATACACTCGTGTTAGTTAGCAAAAAATAAATTTATTTCGTTTAACTCCAATTATATTTTATTATATCATAACAAAATACCAATTTTTTTTGGAAAAGTGAGAATATCATATTTTTCTTTAAATTTTTAGTATAATATATAATATAAATGAGTTTCAATCAATTTAAGTAATATAGTTTGAAAATTACGCTATTTTAATGTACTAACTTATTGCCCGTGCAATGCACGGGTTATACGGTTTTCTTTATTTGTGTATTTTTTTAATAATTATAATAATATATTTAAAGATTCATAACATTATAATATTTCATAGAAATCGTAACAACACAAACTATATAAAAGAATCATGTGAAGATCGATAGTTTAGCTGAGAATATAATATTAAATAATGAATCAAGACACGATTAAAATTTTCTTTTCACCTTCATCAAAACTTCATATATTAAACGTATTTTTTTGCGAGATTAGTCTCAAATTCTCCCCAAACTTTTGATCAAAGTGTTTGTTTATATATTTGAAACTAATAAATAAAATATTAGATTTTATATAATGTACTTAAATCTACTAATATAAATATTATACGTTAATTTATCATTGAAAGTTAAATAATACATTATGAGCATTAGATATTAAATATGTTATTAATAAAATTTTGAAGTTATAAATAATAAATTTAAATATGTTAGTAGAGAGAACTGGTCGTAAACAATTTTATCGGGTTTCGATTGATTTATTTTGACTCTATCTTTAAGTTCTAGAAATCTGATTTTGACGATTTTACAACCCACACGAAACTCATGAAATATTTTTTAATTCAGTGACGATTTAAAAAGTATTATTTACGTAAAATTTTCTAGAAGCTGAAGAGAAAAACAGTTACGAATTTTGTATTGAGTACTCTATTCAATTTAGGATACCTACTTAACTAATCTATTTAATTTAGAAGACCTACTAAGTTTTGGTTTACATTATAAAAATAGAATATAATATTCTCTTATTTTAGATTCAACCGCTATCATCTATTTAATTCAAAATCTAACAATATTTATTATGTTGACCAAATATTTAGATAAGATTTTTTTTATAAGATATAATTACGTGTCAGAGATGTCTTTATCCACCAACATTTGTCCGGTTGTAGTGCCCTCTTGCCTATTCATGGGCTTTATTTGTATGAAAATTATCGCATAGCTAGGTTGGTTTTTTTTTTTTTTTTTTCTAAACAATTTAAGCTATTATATCATTTTGTAAAATAGAATTCATCTTGTTATTTAGACTTTTACCATTCAAAATAGAAGATATATCTCATTGAACATGTCGGGATTATTTGTCAAACAGTTATTCAATTTGTTTTGAGTATGGGATAAGATCATAAGACTAACTGTACACTCTTCTCATATCCTGCAAGTGCCCTCTGTTACCAACAAGATCTCTACTAATCTAATCATAAACATCAACAAACAACAAACATATATTCAGCCTGAATTAATCAACATCTTATATATTGGTTACATTGATAACAAATGAAGAACATAGTGTTTATCACAATGAAATGAAACAACGATGAGTAATATTTCTTAGAGAGATAGAGAGCTAATCAGAAGAATGTATTGTTACAGAGAAGAAATGATAGAACTACTAACATATAGACACACCTACAAGTTGTAGAAAAACCGTCACAAAAGTTTGTTACATCTCAAGCTGAGCTGGCACACTAGCCAACACGCTGATCTGGCACTTTAGTCAACACACCATTGTCAACATCCCCCCTCAAGTGAGGTGTAGTAACACCTAACTTGGACAACAACCAGAACAAATGAGAAGAGGAAAGAGCTTTTGTGAACAGGTTAGCCGGTTGTTCAGTAGAAGCAATATGATGAGTGGTTATAAGACCCTGCTGTAACTTTTGACGAACCAAATGACAATCTATTTCAATGTGTCTCGTGAAACACTGGATTAGATGCAATATAGAGAGCCGACTGGTTGTCACAGAATAACGGAACTGGTGCAATATTAGGAATTCTCAGCTCAACAAGCAATGACACTAACCATGTGATTTCACAGCACGTATCAGCTAGACTACGATACTCAGCTTCAGCTGAGGATCGTGACACTGTCACTTGCTTTTTACACTTCCAGCTGACTAATGTTCCACCAAAAGTAATGCAGTAGCCCGTTAAGGATTGACGAGTAGTCTTGCAACCCCCCCAATCAGCATCACAATATGCAACAAGAACCGGACTGGACTTAGAACTAAAATGCAATCCTTGAGACAAAGTGCTATTCAAATAGCGAACTAACTTGAGAGCAGCATGCCAGTGCACAGATTTATGAGACGTCATAAATTGTGCAAGAACATGAACAAAGAAAGATAAGTCTGGTCGAGTAATGATAAGGTATATAAGCTTACCCACCAGTCGACGATAAGCTGTGACATCTTGCAGAAATGGACTGTCACTGTCATACAAAACATCATGGTGCTGATCCATTGGAACTACAGTTGTCTTGCCATTTAGGCACACAAAATCTTTGAGTAAATTAGTCACATATTTGCGCTGATTAATAGTAATGTCTGCAGGAGTACGCAGAACTTGAATGCCTAGAAAATAATCAAGATTACCCAAAACCTTGATCTTAAAATGAGAGGCCAAGAAATCAGTCACCTGATCCATCACAGTGACATCATTACCCGTCAAAACCATATCATCTACATAGATTAACATGTAGATCAAAGTACAGCCTTTGGCAAAAACAAATAAACTTGGATCACCATGAGTTTGTACAAACCCAAAGGATAGTAATGCTGCAGACAAGGCAATAAACCATTGGCAATGTGCTTGTTTAAGCCCATAAAGAGACTTCAGCAGACGACACACCAACTTTTTATCAGAAAACTTCTTAAGAACATGATATGGAATGGAGTAGCTAGGAGGACACGCCATATAAACCTCCTCATCTTGCAGGCCATGTAAAAAAGCGTTTGTTACATCAAGTTGTATCAGTGACCAGTTATGCATTGCTGCAAGAGATAGCAAAAGACGAAAAGACGTCGTCTTAGCAACTGGTGCAAATGTTTCGAAATAATCCATATTAGGAGTTTGGGTGAACCCCTTGGCAACCAGACGAGCCTTGAAACAATCAATAGTACCATTAGCATGATACTTATTTTATACAACCAACGACATCCAACAATCTTCTTGTTTGCAGGCAATGAAACAATGTCCTATGTATTATTTGCTTCTAAAGCAGCTAATTCTAAGTTCATTGTTGTACACCACTCTGGTATGTGCACAGCCTCTTTAAACGTCTGAGGCTCCACAATAGGATTAGAAAGATCAGTGGATGAAGTAGTAGTAGATGAAGACGCAACTTCTGAGACATCAGACAACTCAGTTGCAGATGAAAAATGATTAGCCAAGTGTGCAGGTAGGCCTGTATAGTCAAGCAATCGAGCAGGAAGTACACGAGTTCGATGTGGACGTGTAACAACATTTTCATGTGCTGACTGATTCAACAAAGGACTAACTACAGGGGTTGAATTCAAAGACACAGAAGGTTCAGGGGACACAGTTACATCTGAAACTTTATCAGCTAGCACAGATGCTAAAGGATCAGTGTCCACAAATCCAGATGAATCTGGAAATAACAGTTATGGAGGAGTATTATCCAAATCTTTAAACGGAAACACATTCTCCATAAACTTAACATCTCGAGAGACAAAAACTTGTCTAGTTTCAAGATTTAACACCTTGTAACCTTTTTTAGTGTAAGGGTATCCTAAAAACACACCCTTGACAGCACGAGATGCAAACTTGTCTCCTGACTGAGGTAAAATTGTGGCGTAACACAATGACCCAAAGGCACGAAGGTGGTCATAATCAGGTTTATCACCAAACAAAACTTCATATGGACACTTACCTTGAAGAATAGGAGTAGGAGTCATATTAGTCAAGTACAAAGCTGCAAGGACATAGTCCCCCCCAAAAAACTAATAGGCAAGGCAGCATGTAACCGTAAAGAATGAGCACAATTCAGTAGATGACGATGTTTTCGTTCCACTAAACCATTTTGTTGCGGTGTATACACACAACTAGCCTGATGAACAATACCCTTCTCTACAAAAAATTGTTGTAAACACTTATTCATAAACTCAGTACCATTATCTGTACGAACAATTTTAATAGTTGTTTGAAACTGATTCTCAATCAAAGTTACAAATTCTTTAAGAATAGTAGGAACAGTAGCTTTGTCAAACAGCAAGTATATCCAAGTAGCTCGAGACTTGTCATCGACTATTGTTAAAAACATGTTACAACTGCCATGGGTTGCAAACCGATATGGCCCCCATAAATCCACAAAAATTAGTTCAAATAAACTTTCTGATACATGAGAACTAGTATGAAAAGGTAGTCTTGATTGCTTTGCCAAATATCAACTATCACAAACATTTAGAACTGCACTAGTTGTAGAAATAGGTAACATCTTCAAAACATCAGCTGAAATGTGACCCATTCTTGCATACCATTTATCCATAGAAATAACATGAGCAGCAAAGAAACTATCATCTTCAGTTAAAACATTATTGTGCACAGCTGGAAAAAGTGATGACTGCTCTGCAATATTAGCAAACAAGTATAGTCCACTTTCCTCTTTACCAATCTCGAAGGCCTTCGTCCAAGAAGGATCCTGAAGATAACACTTATCAGCAAGAAAACTCACTTGATATCTGGTGTCCTTGAGTAGTTTAGATATAGAGAGAAGATTATAAGCAAATGTGGGAACACATAATACATCAGTTAGTGTAATATATGCATTCAAAACAAGATTTCCAGTATGACTAATACTAGCTGTAGCACCATTAGGTAACTGCAATGTTGCTGAACATTCTTGTATATTAGTCAGTAAATGAAGAAATGACGTGATATGATCAGTTGCACCTGTGTCGATTATCCACTTATGCATATTCTGATAATTATCTATACTGACAATATGATTGACAGCCGCATTAGTAATACCTGACACCCGTACAGTGTTGCTTGAATGAAATGGTGACCAGCTTCCTACAGAGACATTACTTTGTGGCTGATCTGCAGCTTTAACAGTCATAGATTTCTGCAGAAACTGTATGAGTTGCTGGCACTGTCCATCTGACAAACTAACATCATCAGTCAATGAAGAGTGGAGTCCCGCACTCACAGAACTATTATCAGTGAAATCAGGTACAGTAGATGGAGTTTGTTGCATATTTGCTACCACAGAACTCTTGGACTGAAGCAACTTAGGCTTAGGCTTTGGCTTGCCAAAAAGTCTATGCCAAGACGGATAGCCATGAATACAATAGCATTTATCCTTTAGATGACCAGTCATGTTACAGAAGTCACAAACCACAACAACTTCATTCAATCTTTTTCCTGAGTTGCTCTTATTCTGTGGCTTATTCCCCTGATATGATGTTTTCACTGCCGTAGCCATATTTTCAGTTGGCACAACACTACCAGTAGTCATACTTTGACTCTCTTCTTGCAACAACAAAGCATAGCTTTGACTTAGTGATGGCAGAGGTTTCATCAATAAGATCTGACCTCTAACATTGGTAAACGATTCACTAAGTCCCATTAAGAACTGAATTAGTTGCACCTTCTTATCAGCAGCATCAAGCTTTAGATTAATTGTGCAAGTACACAAACCACAAGTGCATCTAGGCTTAGCAGTCAAACAATCAAGTTCATCATATAGTGTTCTAAACTTAGTGAAATAGGCAGATATCGTCAATGAACCTTGAGTAAGATGAGTTATTTCCTTTCTTAGATGAAACATCTTTGGTACATTACTTTGAGCATAACGAACCTCTAAATCAAGCCATATCTCACGAGCTGATTGAATATACACCACACTATTCCGAATTTCCACAGAAATGGAATTCAAGATCCAAGACATTATCATATTGTTACATCTCATCCAATGAATCATTAACAGAGAATTAGCAGCAGGTTTAAGATATGTACCATAAACAAAACCTAAGTTCAACTTTGAAGCCAATGCAATTTCCATGGATCTATGCAATTGATTGTAATTGCCTTCGTTTAAAACAACAGTAGTAACAACCATACCAGGATTATCTGACGGATGCAAATAGTAAGGATGATTAACATCTAGAGTATTCGACAACGCTGATGAACCAGCAGTTGCAGCAGAGTATGATGCTACAGTTGAGATGATTTTTAATAGCTTTCAATTGCTAAACTTACTCAATCGCTTAACTCAGCTAGAATTTCAACAAGAAAACTTACAGATCTGAAGTCAACAACACTGAGAGCACTAAGCAGAGATCAGAAATCAATTCAATCTATCTTCATATTCTTTGATTCTTGTAGATCGATTGTTTTACGCAGCTCTGATACCATGTTACAAAACAAGATCTCTACTAATCTAATCATAAACATCAACAAACAACAAGCATATATTCAGCCTGAATCAATCAACATCTTATATATTGATTACATTGATAACAAATGAAGAACAGACACTACACCATATATGGTCTTTGCCAACACTTGAAAAAAATGTAAAAAAACAAGAATATTGTTGCTATAAGTCTAGAATTGGTTTAAGGCAACACTTATTTCAGATTTGGTGGTGTTGGATATAGTCGCGTAGCCTTAGGTGGCTAAGCCAACACTTTTGTCAATATATGCCAACATCGTTATATATGTTGTTTT
>PHNY01155464.1:0-19565 GCA_003724115.2 Anethum foeniculum
AAGTGTCTTGATAAGAATAAATATATTTCATTATCTTTTCCGAAATTAAACATTAGGGATTGTGGTAAAAAAAAATATAGATATAAACAAATCAGAGGATAGTGGTAAAAAAAAGTAAAAATTAAATAAATATAAACGGATCGGAGCTCCGATCCGAAAATCCGTGATCCAGCGAATCCGGATATGGATCGGGCTGTGAAAAATCCGACTAAAATCCGATCCGGATCCGAATCCGATAAAATTAAATGGATCAGGATATGGATCAAGGCTGATCCGATCCAAANGAGCCCTACTCGAAGATATAAAGTATACTCAGAAATACCTGGAATTGATCCCATTTTCAAATGCCAGATGAATTACGTACTTATCATATATTCATATGACATGTGAGTATAGAGAAAGCATAAGGATTATCAACTCATCACACGTAAAAGTTTTAGGTAAAGGTTCAATTTGCAGATTTAGGTAAATATAATGTTTTAGTTGCATGTTGTGATGTTGACATAACCAATTTTCAAGTAAGAATATTTCCAAGAACTAAAGTTTAGCTGAAAAAATGAAGCTTCTGGGAATTCATGACATGTTCAATCTAGGCAACTCCAAAATGTATATAAATACCACCATACCATGTACTTCATTTTCACCATTAACTCAAAACCAGCAAACATTACTGCATTCTTTGATTCATAAGCAATACATTACAACTACTGTTCTATAAACTTATTTCTTAGTCGAAACTTGACAGAAATATGGACATGTTTCATAAGATTTCCAAGGCTATCAATGGCGATAACGACCAAACCAAGAAGACTTTCCGAGGAAGAGTTGTGTTGATGAAGAAAAATGTACTAGACTTTAATGACCTCAATGCGTCGATTCTTGATCGTGTTCATGAATTGTTTGGCAAGAAAGTATCTCTGCAGCTCATCAGTGCTGTGAATAGTCATTCTTCAGGTAATTAGCCACTTTTAGTATCTTCACATTTTGCATTTAAGTACTATATATGATACAGTCTTGGGCAGTAACTAAGATATTATTACCAGTTGTTAAGAACATTGTATTTTTTGTGTTACAGGTAAGGGATTGAGAGGAAAACTTGGAAAACCAGCATATCTGGAAGACTGGATCACAACAGTCACACCTCTGGCTGCTGGTGAATCAGCTTTTGATTGTACATTTGATTGGGAGGAAGATATAGGAACGCCTGGGGCATTTCTCATCAAAAATTTTCACCATAGCGAATTTTACCTCAAGACACTTACTCTTGAAAATGTTCCGGGCCATGGTAACATTCATTTTGATTGCAATTCTTGGGTTTATCCAGCTGAAAAGTACAAAACTGATCGTGTTTTCTTCACAAATCAGGTTATCTTTCGTGTTTATATAGGGCCATTATTATTATTATTATTATCATAGGTTAACATCATATTTTGATATGATAATTGAAAAATTACAAGTTGAGTAATTATGTGACTAAACAAGTTTTCTGAATTTTATTGTACAGACATATCTTCCCAGTGAAACACCTGCTACATTAGTCCAATACAGAGAAGAAGAATTGGTGAATTTAAGAGGAAATGGAAGTGGAAAGCTTGAAGAATGGGATCGAGTGTACGATTATGCGTATTATAATGACTTGGGTGAGCCCGATAAGGATCCTAAATATGGTAGGCCAGTTCTCGGAGGCTCTTCTGAGTACCCTTATCCTCGTCGTGGGAGAACAGGAAGACCACCAGCAAAAACAGGTTTCATCAACGACTTTTTCTTAAATTTAGATTACAATTTTCTATTCTAACGTACACGTTAACTTGCACGATAAATGTTAATTTTACCGATGAAACAATCATCCTCGCAAATAGAACGAGGGTAACCATACAAGACTATATTGAGTAAATGTAAACAGGTATACTGAATAAAATATTGGTTTGTAACTTGACAGATGCTAAAAGTGAGAGTCGCTTGCCACTTATTTTGAGCTTAAACATATATGTCCCCAGAGATGAACAATTCGGACACTTGAAGCTATCTGATTTTCTTGCTTATGCATTGAAATCCATTGCTCAAGTTCTTCTACCTGAGTTTGAAGCTTTGGCTGACAGCACGCCTACTGAGTTTGACACGTTTGAAGATGTGCTAAAACTCTATGAAGGAGGAGTCAAACTACCTGAGGGCCCTTTGCTTGACAATGTCAAGGAAAAAATACCATTTGAATTGCTAAAAGAACTCATCCGAACTGATGGTGAGGGATATGCTAGATTCCCCATGCCGAAGGTTATCAAAGGTACGGATTACAAAACACTGTGCAAAGTTTTATCTAAACCTCAACCAGATATAGTAAATTGTTTAACAAATATTGTGTTTCATGTTCCTTGATTTTTTGCTGATTTTCTGACAGAGGACAAGTCTGCTTGGAGAACTGATGAAGAGTTTGCTAGAGAAATGCTGGCTGGAGTTAACCCTGTCAACATCTCTCTTTTAAAAGTAAGCTTGCCTAAAATCAAATCATATCGCATCCTTTATACTTTTTTGTCCTTCTAGTTCCTTGAAATAATATACACCATTAAACTTGAAATAAAAATTGCACCTTGAATCATTATATTTTACATTATTTCACACGAGCCTATTTTTTGCAGGAGTTCCCACCAACAAGTACTCTAGATCCCAAGATATATGGCGATCACAGCAGTTCAATTACAAGATATCACATTGAAAATAGCCTAGATGGTTTAACAATAGACCAGGTAAATTCTTGAACTCGGATTCTTAGCATGAACATATTTGACATGTACATTGCAGTAGTATGTTAACAGGGAATTTATGGAACTGGCAATGATCACTAAATGTTTTTTTTTTTTTAATCTGAACAGGCGATACATTCCAATAGGCTATTCATATTAAATCATCATGATATGTTGATTCCGTACATGAGAAGAATAAATGCAACTTCCACAAAGATTTATGCTACACGGACACTGCTCTACCTGAAAGATGATGGAACACTAAAACCACTGGTGATTGAACTAAGTTTGCCACATCCAGAAGGAGATCAATATGGAGTTATAAGCAAAGTATACAGTCCGGCTGAAGATGGTACTGTTGAGGGTACCATTTGGCAGTTGGCTAAAGCCTATGTTGCAGTTAACGACTCTGGAGTCCATCAGCTCATTAGCCACTGGTACACAAAAACTGTTTTTTTTTTTGTGTGTGCTCGTGTTGTATGAACGTAGGAAAAATTTTCTTTCCTTTTTTCATATCTATACTGACTGAGTATTGTTTACAGGTTGAATACCCATGCAGTGATTGAGCCATTTGTAATTGCAACAAATAGGCAGCTGAGTGTCCTTCATCCTATACATAAACTTCTCCATCCTCACTTCCGCGATACAATGAGCATAAATGCATTTGGTAGGCAGATTCTTATCAATGGTGGTGGAATTTTAGAGCAAACAGTCTTTCCTGGACCATATGCTATGGAAATGTCTTCTCTGGTATACAAAAGTTGGAACTTCACAGAACAAGCACTTCCTATTGAACTCATGAAGAGGTAATTGACTAACTAAACCACAAGTTTCACACATTTATGCAAAATCAATACATCATACTATTTAAAACTTGGTGATCTAATTTTGTTTGCTTTATTCAGGGGAATGGCGATTGAGGATTCAAGCTCAAAACATGGTGTCCGATTAGTAATTGAGGACTATCCATATGCAGTGGACGGGCTTGAGATATGGTCAGCAATAAAAACATGGGTTGAAGATTACTGCAACGTTTACTACAAGACCGACGACGTTGTCCAAAATGACATTGAGCTTCAATTGTGGTGGAAAGAAGTCCGAGAACAAGGACACGGTGACAAGAAAAATGAACCCTGGTGGCCAAAAATGCAAACTCGAAAAGAGCTGATAGACTCGTGCACAATTATCATATGGATAGCTTCTGCTCTTCATGCAGCTGTCAACTTCGGTCAATTCCCTTACGCAGGTTACATGCCAAACAGACCTACCATAAGCAGGAGACTCATGCCTGAACCTGGCACTTCCGAGTTCGAAGAACTCAAGTCAGACCCTGAGCGAGCTTTCTTAAAAACAATCACAGCTCAACTCCAAACATTGCTCGGAATTTCTTTGATAGAGATTTTGTCTAGACATTCTTCGGATGAAATCTACCTCGGGCAAAGAGACAATGCTGAATGGACGAAGGACGCAGAGCCGTTACAGGCATTCGAGAAATTTGGACAGAAATTAAGAAAGATTGAGGAGAAAATAACTGAGATGAACAATGACATAAAACTTAAGAACAGGGTTGGACCAGTTGAAGTGCCTTATACATTATTGTATCCTACTAGTGAAGGTGGGCTTACTGGCAAGGGCATTCCCAACAGTGTGTCAATTTAATTGTCTTAATTTGTACATTTCCATGTAATTTATTGTAATGTGTTTCTCTGCAAATCACGTAGCACCTTGTAAGAAGGCATGCAAAGCCAGATTATCATTCTTTTACTTTCTTGTACAAAAATTACAAACATTTGAATTCAGTTTGTATAAATTATGTGTTGTAGATGCCAATATATATTATTCCATTTTCATTTTGTGCCTTCATAATCAAATTATATAAAATTGTTTTAAATTTTACCGACTCGTAACCACTTTCACGTTCAAAAATTAATTATTATTATTCTTTTTTTTTACGAATAAGTGAAAGATTATTAAAATATTGGAATCCATCATATATAAACCATCAATTTTCAACTACAATCTTACTGAAAAACAAAAAATAAGCTAAACCGCAAGCTAAACCGGTAGTCATTTTGTTTTCGGATCGCTCAGCACATATTATTTTTCTATTTCTTTGTGTAATTACATACTACCTCCATCCCACTCATTTTTTTACAGTTTTTTTTCTCATGTTCGGCGCGCATTTTAAGGCTATCATAAAGTATAGTTCCATAATTTATTTTTAAAGTTTTATTTTTCTTAATAAAAATTCAAACATTAATTTTTATTTAAAAAGAAAAAAAAGTTTAAAATAATTTAGGAAACTATACTTTATAGAATTATTAAAATACGTATCGAGCCCCCATTCCCAATGTAAAAAATTGGGTGGGACGGGGGGAATATCAAAGTCTGTTAACTGGTCCCGTTTGGCAAATCTTATTTCTGAGAATAAGTTACTTATTTTCAGAAAAAGTACGTGTATATGTACTTTTTCTGAAAATAAGTAACTTATTTTTTATTTTGAAAATAAGATTTGATTTTNTTTTTTTTAAAAAAAATATGAAATTTAAAAAAAAAATAAGTTACTTATAAATTAAAAGCTATTTTGCCAAAACGGGTAATTAAACTTGTTTCTCAAGTTTTAACCAATCTTCCATATTTCAGTAGCTACATTAAAAACCCAAGTGATATTATACATACACATTTTGTGTGTATATAATTAAGAGCCCACCCATCAAACCAGTTAGCTATAAATTGCTTAATACTACTGCTCCTTCGGATTGGATACGGAGATCAAAAAATAAGAGTAAAGTATTAGAAAAGTAGGTAAAGTGGTGGGATCTATTAATATTTAAGTAATTGATTAGAAAAATAGTGAAAGTTAGTGGGAAGAAGTGAGTTCATTAAAGTTTTAAAATTATTAAAACTTTACTATTTTAAGAAAATTTTGAAATATAAAGAATTAGAGGGCATCCTAAAATAGAAAAGGATAACAATTGAAATGAATAGCGGAGTACCAGTTATTTAACGGAAAAAGTTGTTTTATATACAAAACAGAGGCTCCAACTGTTTTTTAAGGAGTTAAAAAGTTGTGTTTTAAATGGGTTTGTGAAAAAGGGCAAGGGGATTCATGGGTTAATTCTGAAAAGTGGGGTTGTTTTAGATTCTCATGTATGGGTTTCTTTGATTACTTTTTATGCTAAATTTGGGTTTTTGAGCTGTGGGCGTAAGGTGCTTGATGAAATGCCTAAGAGAAATGTTGTATCGTGGACTACGCTTATTTCGGGGTATGTGAATGAGGGGTGGGAATGTGGTTGTGGTGGTAATTTGTTTCGTGAGATGCGGAGGGAAGGTATTAGGCCAAATGAGTTTTGTTTATCGAGTGTGTTGAAGGGGTGTGTTATAAAGTTGGATTTGAGGTTTGGAGTGCAGGTGCATGGAGAGGTGATTAAAGTTGGTTTTTTGGGAGATGGGTTTGTTGGGTCGTGTCTTGTTGATCTTTACGCGAAATGTGGGGAATTAGGGAATGCAGGTAATGTTTTTTATTCGATGCCTGAGTGGAATGCTGTGTTGTGGAATGTTTTGCTTAATGGATATGCTCAGTTGGGTGAGAGTCGAGAGACTTTGAAGTTGTTTTGCAGTGTGAATGAACCTGAAATGAAGTTTAATAAGTTTATGTTGTGTACTGTTCTCAAGGGATGTGTGAAGTCGGGTGATTTGACTGCTGGTCAAGTCCTACATTGTATTGCTCTTAAAATTGGGTGTGAATCTGCAGAGTTTTTAGGTTGTAGTCTTGTGGATATGTACTCAAAGTGTGGGTTGGTAGATGATGCACTATTAGTGTTTTTTAATTTAAAATGTGATGATACCGTGACATGGAGTGCAATGATTGATTGCCTTGCACAAAATGGAAGGGAATATCAAGCAGCTGAACTATTTTCTTCGATGAAGCGTGCTGGTTTGAATCCTAATCAATATATGCTGGCTAGTCTGGCTAGTGCTGCAACCCGACTGGGTGTTTTGTACTGTAAAACCATCCATGCTTATGTTTACAAATATGGTTTTGAATCTGATAATGTGATCTGCAATGCAATGATCACAATGTATTTGGAGCTAGGATTGTTTAATGACAGCTACCATGTTTTTAGTGATATGAGCTACCGAGATGTTGTATCATGGAATAGCCTTTTGTCTGGATTCAATAACAAGGGAACTTGTGATCAAGGGATTCCAATATTTAAGCGAATGCTTGTTGAAGGTTACACTCCTAGCACATCCACGTATATCAGTACTGTGGGATTATGTTCTAGCCTTGCAGATATCAACTCTGGAAGGCAGGTGCATGCATGTATTATTAAAGACAGCCTTAGCAGTGATAACAACATAGGGACTGCCCTCGTTCACATGTATGCCAAGTGTAGATGTATGGAAGATGCGGAAGGTATTTTTAACAGATTGTATATGAAAGATCTCATCACTTGGACAGCGATTATAGTTGGTTATGCAAAAAATAGTCAAGAGAAGAAGGCCATTGAGTGCTTCTGTCAAATGCAAAAAGAAGAATATAGGCCGAATGAATTTACGATTTCCAGTTGCTTGAAGGCGTGCTCCAGAATTGCGAGTCTTGTTAATGGGAGGCTGTTACATTCATATGCAATCAAGTCTGGGAATTTAGGTGATATAGTTGTTGCTAGTGCAGTTGTTGAGTTGTATGGAAAATGTGGTTCTATTGAGGAGGTTGAGTTGATCTTTAGCGGCATGGAATCACATGATACTGTATCGTGGAACACACTCATTTGTAAATACGCGAACCATGGGCAAGGAGAAAAAGCTCTAGAGGCCTTTAAGAATATGTTAGATAAAAGCGTTTCGCCTGATGGGTTCACTTTCTTGGGCGTTCTTTCTGCATGCAGATATATGGGCTTGGTTGAAGAAGGTCGGAAGATTTTCTATGCAATGCCTGATGTTTATGGGATTCAGTCGATTAACCACTATGCATGCATGGTTGGTATTCTTGCTCGCTTAGGCAGACATGGTGAAGTTGAATCTTTTATTCAACAAATGAATGTAGCTCCTAATGCTTCAATTCAGAAGTCCGTCCTTGGTGTTTGCAGTTAAAAATGCGATCTTGGAAAACGAACTGCAGAGATCCTTAAATGAAGCTGAAAGATTCGGAATGTGTTTACACTGTTCAGAGATTCTGCTTCCAAAAGAAAAGTGGTACGAGGCCTCTGGTCAGAATGTTAAAAAAGGATCTTGGATGTATTTGGGTTGATACTGAAGCTCAGATTGATGTTTCATATTTTAGCTGCTTCTTGTGAAAGAATATGGGAAGTTTATTAAAAGTTGTAAAGAAAAGGCATAGTAGGATACATGCTTAACACGACGAGCATGCTGCACATTATCTCTGGCGGAGAGAAGATGGTCATTTACCATAAATTTGAGTTAGCAATTGCCATGTTAAGCAACATCCCAGATCATACAGTTAGAATCTTCATGTATGTCCGCACCTGTGAAGAGTGCAATGAGTTTCCGAAGCTTATATTAGGCATTGTCTTTCAGGAGATGGTTGTTCGTGACATTACACGCTCCCTCCTTTTTAATCATAGGGTGTGTTCATGTCAAGACTATTACTGAGGTGATATTTGTGTTGGTGACTATTTTTAAATGAGATTTAAATGATATGAGAACCTAATTCAAGGCATTTCTTTTTTATGATATAGGGTTTAATCAGTTTTTAGTTCCTGTTGAAGCATAGCTGAATTCCTTTACACATGCTACGAAAGAGAAGCATACCGCATTCAGTCTTTCAGGCCTGCCGAGTCTGTGATACTTGATCAAGTTAAAGGTAAACAATAATAAGATGCTTTGGTACTTCAACTAGTTTGACTAACAGGATAATGGTACACATAATTTTTGAAATATGACCTGGGAGACTAAAGTTTGCTGCTGCCTGCCTTTACTGTGAAGTAGCTTGAACTTTATCACATGATTTTTTTTCTTTTGTAACATTGGCGTGTTAGTTTATCTGACGGTTTGTTTGGCCATCTTAATCTTTCGTTACCAGAATCATCATTGTTCTTTTCTAATCATTAGTAGTTTGTTCTTTAGACGTACGTACAGTTGAAGTTGGTGTTCTTCTAATTGCTTAAATTATTCTATTATTTTCTCTTCGCACACGATACTTTTTTTCAGTACGTCAAGTGAGAGCATCTCCAGTAGAGGTTGCTAGAAGAGTTGTCAACTATTGACAGTCATCACATATTATTATTTTGTTTCCTTTTCATATACATCATTCTTGCCAACTTTTGTTCAAATCTACTCCAAGAAGTTTTCGATGTGCTTTCCTGCATAAATTAGAGATATGATATAATGAGATGAAAAAAAATAAATTGACATATTCTTAAATATAATTTTGGGTAAATGTATGCATTAACTGATTTGGAAGTTGCCAACTTATGGCAACCTTTAAACAACCATGAAACTCCAATAGGTTAACAACCAAAGGAGCCGCGCAACATAGCGTGGCAACCTTTTGGAGATGCTTTGATATGCAGACAGACAATGTTTCTAAAAATTTCTCCTGCGATTACTTTATGTATCATGTTTGCATAATTCAGATTTCTTCATTTTCACCATTTCTCCTCGCATCCCTCTGGGCCCCTCTCTTTTCTTTCTCCTTCCCGAGTTCCCGCTCATATTGAATTGCTTTGATTGGGAAGTAGTTGCCATAGGCACACATTGCTCAGCAACTGCAGATTGGGCTAAAAAACTCCCGCTCGTGCAGAGAGTGTCCTCTGATATTAAAAGAAAATGAGAGAATATGTTTCAATTCACAATTCTAAAATTGTAAAATGAGTTAAAGGGCCATGTAATCCAGCCCACAGCTTTTTTTGCTTGCCCGAGCTTTAAAAACCATAAATTTTATGAGTTTTTGATGTGGTGCACTGGGTATTAAAGATGAATTCTATCCCAACCCTTCTGCAGTAGACCGATTTCTCCTAATGATAACATATTATGTATCCTTTTCCACCTTCCAACACTTTTGCTCATCTCCTAATCTCCGTGATACTTTACAGATGTATATACATGTCTGTGTTTGCGCACATGCATACACCAGACCAGCCGATCTTGAACTTGTAATTAATTTACAGTGGGGCGAGAAGCACACCAAAATTTAGAGAAGTGCACAGGAGCCCAGAAAACCTCTGCTTTGGTAAAATGATATCTACAGCTAAAAGATAATATCTAATAATCCTGATCAATTAATCATTCATAGACTCTCATAATATATAGGGTATGACTATCTTTAAAATTTCCCTCATTGTAATTTTTTTGGTAGCTCTTAGTATAATCTTTTAAGATTATGCTTCAGTTTAAAAGGGATTTTATGTCCGTTACTAACTTATCAGTACCCATGTATGTCAGTATTATTCTTATTATAGCCTCACATGTGGCATTCATACAAATACTATGTTCTGCCTTGTGATATGTAACTGCATAGATAATCACATTTTTCCATACATATAAGTATTTCGAATTATATATACTCTAAACACACTGCCTGATAGTTAAATTGTCTATAGACATCATTATTCATATGTTCATTCGATTAAACATTTTTCTAATTCTTGATGACCATACTGCATTTAATGCTGCATATGTATTATTATTGGTTAGAAGTCGAATGCACCAGACTGACTAGTTTTAATCAGTTTAAGAATAAGTAGAAAATAGTTTGTTTTTTCCGATGCTATGTTATTTAACTGGCTTCTTCTTTCGAACTTGCAGTAATGGGTGTATTATTATTGGTTAGAAATAGAATGCACTAGATTGACTTTAGTTTTAATCAGTTTAAGCAATAGTAGAAAATAGTTTGCTGCTTTTCCAATGGATGTTAGTTAACTGGCTTCTTCTTACGGACTTGCAGTAATGGGTGGATTGTGGTGTACATGTTCTTGTATATATTTAATTAAAAAGATTGGGAGAGCGAGAGCTTGTAAATATAATTAAGGGAATTAGCACATAAAAAGGTACATTTTGACTTGTCAAAATTAAGTTTTTAGTTTAATTCTGGTAAGAATAATAGTACATGTTTAGTGTATCTGGTTTCATGTACAGGATAACTGTCATGCTTCTACATATCATTTAATAGAACAAGTGTATGGAAAATTCGAATGCCACTTTATTTGCTTGCCTCGGATAGAGCCACCACTGATGGTGTCATGGTGCATAGCAACATAAAGAGTCAACAATTGCAATGGAGATGGGAGAATGAAGTTGTTGGTGCTTCTGGCTTTTGAATAGTCAGACAAAAGGACGAAGAGAGATCTTGCAATTAGCGGATTTGCCGAGTTTTTTAGTGGATACATGATCAAAGCACAAAGGCCCTCAAAGATCGTCTAGCGAAAAAAGGAAAAATATGATGATGTAGATTTTTCTTATAAGCTAAATCCAAATTCTGAAGAGTTTTGAAAATATACCGGACAATAATTAATTAGACTGAATTATGTTACACATTAATGGCTAGTTGTACCTTTTAATTTTTGATTGGTTGTTATATTAGCGTAGATTAAACATTTTTCTTAGTGCTCTGTATTTCAAAACAAATTTTATGACAGTAATTTGACATATAACATAACTTATACCCGATATTGATTGTAAATGTCTAAGACACTTGGTAATAGTATCCTAAGAGACTTCGATGCTCAAGTCAGCAAAATGTACTAGTGAATATTAAGTAAATAAAAATGATAAACAATACTAAAGAATGACTTAATATTAGTAATAACAGTGAACTTCTCTCAGACGAATAGGGATGAACATCGGGTCACTTCGGGGCCGGGGAGTGTTATCCCCGCCCCCAATCCCCGATTTTGGGACCATTTCTTCCCTCCCATTTTTCCAAGAAGTTTGACTTCACTGAATAATCTGTATAATCAGATGACCGCAAACAAAACCCATCATGATGTTTAGCTGTTAAAATATGTAACCCGTATGCATATAAATGCGTTTGTTTCTTGTGCACTTGTCTTGTGTTTTAGCTAGGGGTGTAAACGAGTCAAACTGTTCGTGAGCTACTCGAGCTCGGCTCGTAAAATATTCGAATTCTCCATCGAGCCGAGCTTGAACTTCAAGTTACTCGGTTCGTAAGGTTCGCGATCCTAATCGAGCCTTTATTATTTTAAATTTTTATATATTATATATATTTTTTATATAAATATTCAATATTTATATATAGTTAAATATTTAATCGAGTCGAACTCAAGCCGAACCGATCATATTTCGAGCTTTTGTCAATATATGGTGCAATTGGTTCGAGGTTTCGAGCCGAACTCGAACTTATCGAACTTTTTATGAACCGAGCTTTATGCTTGAAATTTAAGGCTCGGTCGAGCTCGAGCCTGAACCTTTTCATCGAGCTCGAGCGGTGCCTGACAGTGTTCGACTCGGCTTGGCTCGTTTACACCCCTGGTTTTAGCCTAACAGAGCATGACTTATAATCAATTGTGTTGTAGGTTTTTAGGTCCCCATGGTACATTGACTGGTATTTAAATATATTTATGTTTCTGTTTGTTGGTTTATGTTGTCGGTTTGTTCAATCATCCGATTGAGGGAAAGTGCTGAAGAGTATAAGATCCTGTTAGAGCCTTCCTCTACAACCTTAAGGTTTTAGAGTGACTGGTTTGTTAACATGGTATCAGCCCTTACCAGAATTTTATTTTAATATTCTAACAAATTTAATTACATTGGATAGCTGTTTGGGCTTTTGACATGTTAAGAATTATTAGTATTTATATACAGTTCATTTAGTTGTTTAAATTTATGAATTTCATTCTGTTGAGTAGCTAAGTTTGAGAGTTCTACGTTTATCATATTTTAAAATTTATGAATTTACACTTATACAAATTGAATAATGGGAGAGTCATTTCCTTCTGCTGGGTATGAATTTTCGCAATCTGTTGTCTCTTATACTGGGGGAACAGATGTGCAAGGTTTGTGTTGGCTAATGGAAGTATATAGAGCAGCCTCCAGATTTGTTCTTTTTCTTTCTATACTTCACCTCAGTCATGATTAGGAAATATAGACGGCATGCAAGGCTGCTATACTTCTTTTTGTGAAATCACTAGTGTTGAGCATACCATTTTATAGTCAAAATTAAATTTTTCTAAGAAACAATTTCTTCTCCTCTTACTGTATTGTGTTTCTTTTTGCAGCTAACTGATCATGTTGTATATAAAAACCCCCAGGACAGGAAGAGCCAGAAGAGAGCTAAAAAAAATTGCTCCCAAAATTGTGAGTACTGAGTACTAAGTCTCTTTGTGTATTATAAAAGAATTATATGTGCTTCATGAAATTGGTAATAAACCTTAAAATAATTATTGCAGGTTGAAACCGGAAAGAAAGCTCTGATACTTCACGGCACAAAAACCAGCAATGTAATAAATTCAGTGTTGACTGAGATTTATCATCTGAAAAAGAGTAATGCTGTTAAATATATTAAGAGAAATGACAATATTAGACCATCTGAGAGTGGCGGTGAGTTTTCACTAGAGTTTTACTCTCGTAAAACTGATTGCAGCCTCTTTGTGGTAAGCCCAAACATAAGAGATTGATTCTCTTATATGTTATAATGTTTTATTACATTTTATACAACTTTTTAAGCTTTTAATAACCTAAAAGATTGTAAATATTTGAGTGTGTCAATGAGATCCTATGTCAAAATTGAGCACTTAAGCATATATGAAATTATATAAGAAAATTATATCGTCTTATAGTTCAGAAATCAGATTTCATGATATACTTTTTGATTATTTGAGAAAGACAAGTTGCTATGGTGCCTTAAAAACTTTTACTTGCCAAAAACCAGTTGCATATGACGTGAACACGTGGGGTGGGAATGCTCATTGATAGTATACATTCGATTGATCTTGCTTGTCCAGTTACCGTTCAAATCAAATAGATTACCTTTGTAGGGAAGTTGAAAAATTAAGCAGTCAGTAGGAGATTTCGTATATTAGATTAATAATTAACTTGTAATAATTGGTATTACTTGAAAATAAGTCAAGTTTTTAAAATATTGAAGGTTTTTAGTTAGAGATGCAATAGAGAATATATTAATATAGTGATGAATTCATATTTTTTAGTATGCTTGATATTTTGGCAAATTATCGCTAAAAAGACACACCGAGGCTAGGTTAAATTTGGTAGATAGGTGAAAAAACTCCCGTAGAAGGAAAAGTGTGTTTTATTTGAGGAAAATTTACTTTATCTAATATCAAGATTGTTCCTGTATAATAGTCAAAATGTCCGGGTCTAGTGCATATCTGTGTGTCGCATAATAATGTGTCGTAGTTCCTAAGTTAAGCTAATCATTGTTGAAATTTGCTTCAGCTGCCGCAAGAATATGATGCTAGATTTTCATATATTTATTTATCTCTTAGTTAATATAAATGTGTTAATAAATAAGTAGTTACTGAATCTGGTAGCAGTTATTATTGTTCAGGAAGTTTAGGAAGTTAAAGACAGTTTTAGGAAGTTTAGGAAGTTGCAGACAGTTTTAGCCTTAGTTTTAGCATAGCAGTTAGAATTTCTGGTGTATTAATACCCATTCTATCAGTTCAATAAAATTAAGATCTTTTCATAAAAAATAATATTCCTTATTGCACTCATTAGTTTCTCAATTTCTGTATAAAAACTCCAACAAACTGGTATCAGAGCCCTCTTCTTAAGGGGCCTGTAATTGAAATTTATATCATTGTTTATCGCTCTCTCATGGATCCAGAGACTTTAGAGACTCCATTTACTGTACTAGCACCACCGGTTTTCAATGGTGAAGGTTATCATGTTTGGGCAGCAAGAATGGAGGCCCATCTAGAGGCAAATGATTTGTCGGAAACAGTGGAGGAGGACTACGAAGTTCCTCAATTACCTGATAATCCAAGCATGGCACAGATTAGGTGGCATAAGGATAGGAAATCCAGGAAATCGAAGGCAAGAGCAACGTTATTCTCTGCAGTCTCCGCTGAGATCTTTGTTAGAATCATGACAATGAAATCGGCTTTTGAAATATGAGATTTTTTAAAGAAGAGTACGAGGGAGATGAGAAAATGAAAGGAATGCAAATCCTGAATCTAATTAGAGAGTTTGAACTCCAGAAGATGAAGGATTCTGAAACCGTGAAAGAATATTGTGATAAACTGCTTGGTAAAGGAAACAAAGTAAGGTTACTTGGTACTGAATTTCTAGATTCAAGATTAGTTCAAAAAATTCTTGTTACTCTTCCAGAAAGGCTTGAAGCTACCATTTCTTCGTTGGAAAACACAAAAGACTTGTCAAAAATTAGTTTGGCAGAATTGATGAATGCTTTGCAGGCCCAAGAACAGCGTAGACTTATGAGGTCTGAAGGGTTTGTCGAATGTGCATTACCTGCCAATGTTCAGTCAATCCAGGGAAGACAATGGACGGGAAATGATAAGAATAAGAATGGAACTACATTTTTTGATTTTTCCAACACAAATAAAGGAGCAAAATATGATTTTCCTCCGTGTAAACATTGTGGCAGAAAGGGTCATCCACCCTTTAAATGTTGGAGAAATCCACCTTTTAAATGTGACAAATGTAAGAAAATGGGACATCATCAAAGAATTTGCAAGAGTAATTCAATGTCACAACTGGATATAAAGCAAAAGGATGTTGCTCAAGTTGCTGATGTGGCTGACGAAGAAGGATAACAACTTTTTGTAGCATCTTGCTTTGCTTCTAGTCATTCAAGTGCAAAGTGGTTGATTGATAGTGGTTGTACCAGTCACATGACATTTGATCGTTAGCTTTTTAAGGATTTGGACACTTCAGTGGCTTTCAAAGTGAAGATTGGAAATGGAGAATATATTGCAGTTAAGGCAAAAGGTACAGTGGCAATTGAAAGCATTTCAGGTACAAACTATATTAAAGATGTGTTATTTGTGCCTAACATAAGTCAGAATTTGTTAGGTGTTGTTCAGTTGACTGTAAAAGGCTTCTAAGTTATTTTTGAAACAAATCAATGTGTAATCAAAGATGCAAACAATAACGATGTTTTTAAAATGAAAATGAAAGCGAAGAGCTTCGCACTTGATCCTTTAGAGGAGGAGCATGCATCATTTTCAGCAAAAAAAATTAATGCAGAAATTTGGCATAAGCGACTTGGACACTTCAATCATAAAGCCGTTATAAATCTGCAAAAGAATGAATTAGCTCCAGGTCTCCCTAGCCTTGAATCTGAATTTCCTGATTGTCGAACTTGCCAGCAGGGGAAACAAACTAGACTTCCATTCAAGCAATCAACCTGGAGAGCCACTGAAAAGCTGCAGCTGATACATATTGATGTTGCTGGACCTCGCAAAACTCCATCATTAAATGGAAGTAGATATTATCTGATTTTCATTGATGATTATACTCGAATGTGTTGGATATATTTTCTTAAATTCAAGTCGGAAGTGGCTGGTGTATTTTGAAAATTCAAGCAATGGATTGAAAAACAAAGTAGGCACCAAATTCAGGTATTGAGATCTGATAATGGCGAAGAATATACTTCGGATCAGTTTAATTTCTTTTGTGAGGAGGAAGGAATTGATCATCAACTCACGGCTCCGTATACTCCACAACAAAATAAAGTCAGCGAGAGAAAGAATCGTACCATAACAGAAATGTCCAGATGTTTGCTGTTTGAAAAGAATTTGCCAAGGGAGTATTGGGCGGAAGCAACTCACACTGCAGTTTATCTCCTCAACAGGCTTCCTACAAAAGTTGTAGCCGGAAAAACTTCATACGAAGTCTGCTATGGTTCCAAACCTTCTTTGGAAAATCTGAAAATATTTGGATGTATGTGCTTTGTGTATGTGCCTCAAATTAAAAGGGATAAACTTGATAAAAAGGCAGAGGCGGGAGTATTTATTGGCTATAGCACACATTCTAAATACGCTTATAGAATCTTCCAACCAGATACTAAGAATATTTTGATAAGTAGAGATGTTCATTTCATGGAAAATGATGAATGGGATTGGAAGGATAAACAATCAGCTTTGTTCCCAAATCAAGTTTCGAAAGTACAACTTAATGAAAATGAATTAATTGATAGTATTCATGTTAGAGTTATTAGATCTCTTTCTGACATTTATAAAAAATGCAATGTCGTGATACTTGAACCTGCAAGTTTTTGGGAAGCTAAGAAGAATCTTGAATGGATTAATGCAATGAATGAAGAGATCAAGATGATAGAGAAAAATAAAACTTGGATTTTGGTGAAAAGGCCAACTAATCAGAAAGTGGTTGGAGTGAAATGGGTATTTCGAACAAAGTTAAATCCAGTGGCTCAATCAACAAGCATAAAGCTAGACTAGTTGTTAAAGGGTATGCTCAAATATATGGAGTTGATTTTTCTAATACTTTTTCCCCTGTTGTGAGATTAGATACCATAAGGCTGTTACTTGCTATAGCTGCACAAAAGGGCTGGAAAATCTACTATCTTGATGTTAAATCAGCATTCTTGAATGGCGTTCCGGAGGAGGAGATTTTTGTCGAACATCCCGAGGGATTTGTTGTCAAAGGAAAAGAAGATTATGTGTACTTGCTTAAGAAAGCCTTATATGGCCTGAAACAGACCCCTAGAACTTGGAACAGAAGAATCGATGAGTACTTAATGCAACTCGGGTTTAAAAGAAGCCTAAATGAAGCTACTATTTACATTAAAGATGATGATTAATTTTGTTGTTGTTTTATTGTATGTGGATGATTTATTGATTACAGGAAGCAATGAAGAACTTGTGAAAAAGTTCAAAGAAGAAATAAAGCATACCTTTGAGATGACGGATTTGGGAGAAATGGCTTATTTTTTGGGAATGGAAATAAAGCAGAAAAAAGGTGAAGTGTTTATTTCTCAGCAAAAGTATGCTAAGAAAATCCTCACCAAGTTCAGAATGGATGAATGCAAGAGCGTAGGTACTCCAATGTATCAAAATGAAAAACTGATGAAAGAAGATGAAGCTGAGAAAATTGATGAAAGTTTTTACAGAAGTCTGATTGGTTGCTTGATGTATCTGACATCTACAAGACCCGACATACTCCATTCTGTAAGTCTCTTGTCTAGATTTACAAATTGTGCAACTGAAACACATCTTAAAGCTGCTAAAAGAGTCCTTAGATATGTGAAAGGGACGCTTGATTATGGAATCAAGTTTCGGGTAGATCAAGATTGTATCTTACAGGTCTACTCAGATAGTGATTGGGCAGGTTCACTTGACATGAAGAGCACAAGTGGTTATTGTTCTAAGATGGGTTCAAGTGTGTTTTCATGGTGCTGCAAGAAGCAAAACACGGTAGAGCAATCAACAGTAGAAGCTGAATTTATTGCTGCTGGTGCTGTTGTAAATGAGGCTTTGTGGTTAAGGAAAGTGTTATCAGATTTGAATATGAAACAAAAAGGACAAACAGAAGTGTTTGTTGACAATCAAGCAGCAATTATTATCTCTCACAATCCTGTTTTTCATGGTAAAACTAAACACTTCAATATCAAGTTGTTTTTTCTCAAAGAAGTGCAGAAATAAGGATTAGTTAATCTAAAGTACTGTAAATCTGATCTTCAACTAGCTGATATATTTACAAAGGCTCTACCAAGAAGCAAGTTTGAGTTTCTTAGAGAGAAACTTGGAGTTTACAGCAACCAAAGCAAGGAGGAGTTTTGAAATTTGCTTCAGCTGCTGCAAGAATATGATGCTAGATTTTCAAATATTTATTTATCTCTTAGTTAATATAAATGTGTTAATAAATAAGTAGTTACTGAATCTAGTAGCAGTTACTATTGTTCAGGAAGTTTAGGAAGTTAAAGACAGTTTTAGGAAGTTTAGGAAGTTGCAGACAGTTCCAGCCTTAGTTTTAGCATAGCAGTTAGAATTTCTGGTGTATTAATACCCATTCTATCAGTTCAATAAAATTAAGATCTTTCCACAGAAAATAATATTCCTTATTGCATTCATTAGTTTCTCAATTTCTGTATAAAAAGTCCAACAATCATGTAGGGATACATATCTTTTTTTGTCATTTCTCTGATGTTTCTCAGTTCCAAACAGACCTTTGAGGTTATTAAAATTTAAAATGTTTCTTACTTCCAGGCAGACCTTTGAGCTTGTGAAAGGCTTGGATGTATTTAAATAAATTATGTATAATTATATTGTTATGAATAATATTTATCTCATCGAATACCCTATTACTTTAGAGTAAGAAGTGAGATATCTATCGAATATCTTGTTCCTGGTTTTTGCAGTTTGGTTCTCACTCAAAAAAACGGCCTGACAACCTTGTTATAGGCCACATTTATGACCATCACATATATGATCTTGTTGACGTTGGGATTGAAAATTTCATAAGCATGCATTCATTCTCATATGATAAGAAATTCGCTCCTCTCAGTAGACCAAAACCTTTTTTTGCTTTTATTGAAGAAGGATTTGAAAACGTTGAAGAAATGAAACATATGAAGGAAGTTTTGCTTGATTTGTTCCATGGACAGGTGTTCTTTGTTAGTCCCCTAACAATGCAACACTTGAATTACAGAGGGGGGGGGGGTTGAACGGAATTCAATATTTTTGTGAGTTTTTCTTTAAATTGATACTGAATTTAACTGAGCAAATATAGTTGATAAAAGAGTGTTTGAATTGCAGTAGTGCAGATAGATAGATATATAGATTCAGGACACAAAGCTTTTAAAAAAAAAACTATCTGGTGGTTTGTTTTTCCACCTGAAATATATTACTCAGAAAATCTGTGATACAAGGGTTTGTACACAGCTGCTCTCTAGTAAAAACTACAATG
>PHNY01155469.1:4537-15030 GCA_003724115.2 Anethum foeniculum
ATGTCATATCATTTAAAGGGGATTTTACTTTTAATAAGGAGTAAAGACTAGTTAATTTAATTAATAATTATTTAATAATTATTATATTATTTAATTTAATTTAATATATTTAGTGACATACCGCAATATACATTACATACCATACAGGCTTCTGCTTTTAATAAATAGTATAAATGTGTACCTGCATTTGTAAAAACTACACTAATTAAAATGGTTAAACTTCAAAGTTTCGGCCGTGCACATAGAAACCCAATTTTTAAAAGTATATATTTGACCGTTGAGCTACTCAAGAAACCAGGCTCCTTCACTCTCTGCTCAAAGGATACTCGTGATGAAGAGCCCTTAAGTTTCACGAGGTTCAATCTGAAGCAACTCAAACTCAATTTTTGAATTCAGATTTTTTTTTGCCTATAAAATACCCCCACAAATCTTTCTCATGACCATGCAGCAGAACTCGGTTACATTGCAAAAATAATCATCCTTCGATGGAAACGAAAGAAGCTACTTTTTTCGCGATTCTCGTTCTCTCTGTTTTCTCTCTTCATGTTCAAGGTCTTAAAACCTACATAATTCAACTTCATCCACAAGGTACAACCAGTTCTCTTTTCGCCTCGAAGCTGCATTGGCACTTGTCGTTCCTTGAGAAGACCATTTCTTCTAAAGAAACTCCAGCTTCTCGCCTTCTTTACTCTTACCATTCTGCTATAGAAGGTTTTGCAGCTCAGCTTTTGGAGTCCGAGGTGGATGCTATAAGAAAATTGCATGATGTCATAGCAATAAGACCTGACAGGAGACATGAGGTTCAAACTACTTACTCTTATAAGTTCTTGGGGCTAAGCACTGCAAAAGAAGGTGCATGGACGGACTCAAATTTTGGTGGAGGGACAATAATTGGCTTGCTAGATACAGGAGTCTGGCCTGAAAGTCCGAGTTTTAGTGATCATGGAATGCCTCCGGTTCCTAAGAAGTGGAAAGGGATATGTCAAGAAGGAGAGAAGTTTAGTTCCTCGAATTGTAACAGGAAGATAATTGGTGCTAGGTACTTCAGTAAAGGTCATCATGTGGCTTCAGCAGCTTCATCTCCGGATACTGTTGTGGAGTATAACTCAGCGCGAGATTCACATGGCCATGGGACTCATACTGCATCAACTGCTGGTGGCTCTGCAGTTCCTATGGCAAATGTGCTTGGGAATGGAGCGGGTGAGGCTCGAGGGATGGCCCCCGGTGCTCACATTGCTGTATACAAAGTTTGTTGGTTCAGTGGTTGTTACAGCTCAGATATACTAGCTGCAATTGATTTTGCGATCAGAGATGGAGTTGATGTTCTCTCGCTTTCTTTAGGTGGCTTTCCAGTACCACTTTACGAGGACAATATTGCTATTGGTAGTTTTCGAGCAATGGAGCATGGAATCTCAGTCATATGTGCAGCTGGAAATAATGGACCGATGCTCAACTCAGTTGCCAATGAGGCTCCTTGGATTGCCACTGTTGGTGCTGGCACACTTGACCGAAGATTCCCTGCAATAGTTCGTCTCAGCAATGGAAAGTTCCTTTATGGGGAGTCAATGTACCCGGGGAAGAATAGTTCAATTGCTGAGGAAACGCTTGAGCTTGTTTATCACGCTGGAAGTCAATATGGAGGTGAGTACTGCCTGAAGAATTCTCTTCTACGATCAAAAGTTCGAGGGAAAATGGTGGTCTGTGATCGAGGTATTAATGGCAGGGCAGAAAAAGGTCAAGTAGTGAAGGAAGCTGGTGGTGCTGCTATGATTCTAGCAAATACAGAGATAAATTACGAGGAAGATTCTGTTGATGTCCATGTTTTGCCAGCAACATTGGTAGGATTCACAGAATCCTTACAATTGAAGAAATATATTAGTTCCACGAAAAAGCCTAGAGCTCAAATCATTTTCGGTGGAACTAGCATTGGAAAATCAAGAGCCCCAGCTGTAGCTCAGTTTTCATCCAGGGGTCCAAGTTTTATGGACCCTTCCATCCTCAAGCCAGATATGATAGCTCCAGGGGTCAACATTATCGCAGCCTGGCCTCAAAACTTGAGTCCCGCTGAGATTCCAGAAGATTCTAGAAGGGTGAACTTCACTGTCATGTCAGGGACTTCCATGGCTTGCCCTCATGTAAGTGGGCTTACAGCTCTGATCCACTCAGCTCATCCAAAATGGACACCAGCTGCAATTAAATCAGCATTAATGACAACTGCGTATATAATTGACCATTCAGGAAGGCAGATCATGGATGGGGATCAACCTGCTGGGCTTTTTGCTATTGGAGCTGGACATGTAAATCCAGTAAGAGCCATGAGTCCTGGATTGATATATGATATCAGCCCAAATGATTACGTGACTCATTTATGCACACGCAAATACACAAGATCTGATATTTTTATGATCACTCACAGGAATGTGAGCTGCCATGATATAATGCAGAAGAATAAGGATTTTAGCCTCAATTATCCTTCTATCTCTGTCGTTTTCAGGCCTAGGATGAAGAGTAAGATGATTAAAAGGCGATTGACAAATGTGGGGATTCCTAATTCCACTTACTCTGTGGAAGTTAATCCACCTGCAGGAATCAAAGTAAGAGTTAGACCACAAAGGCTAATATTCAGACATATAAACCAGAGTTTGAGTTACAGAATTTGGCTTATATCAAGAAACAGGACAGTGTCACAGAGGTTGAGCTACAGTCACGGGTATCTCTCATGGTTTAACTCGCACAATATTCATGCCAGGATCAGGAGTCCTATATCAGTGACATGGTCATCCAAGAAGGAAGAATAACTGATGATGTTTCTGTGGTAATAGCCATAATGGTCACAGCGTCTTAATAGATCAAGATGGTAGATTTCAATACACGCATTGGAAATGATAAAGCAATTTTATCATTTACATATTTAGAAAATAAAATATGATGCAGCAGCAGCATTTTATCATTGCATGCTAGATATGTACTGTACGCAGTTCTCTGTATCTTTTGAGACGATAGAGAGATTTCTTCAGTTCACAATCATTCAACTCAAACAATTATCTCGTTTTGAGTAACATGTTCTTATGGCCATTAGTTCCATCCCTCAATTTACTTAGCTTTACGTCTGGAACCGTCTGCTCATCAGTTCCCTGGATGAATTGAATTGATTCTTTGACCATCATTATATATACTATAGTCTGGACAAATGATACTTTCTTCTTTGAGAGGAATATCGTGAACTGGACAGGTGCAATGTCTGCCCAGTGAATAAGGAGAGCATGCTGCAGATAGCCCCCGATTTTATGCCTGCACAACAGAGAACCTGCATTAATTTTGCAAGAATATTATTACAAACTTCAAAAACATTCTCACTTCAGAAAGATGCAATGCACACATTAGGCTGTTTAGCAATAGCTTGCTCAACAGATACAGGGACGCCTGAAACGCTCCAAGTATCATAATGGGAAGAACAGGACCTAATCCTATATATCTGTACCTAGTACATTTTCATGGTGAATACTGTGCATAACTTTCAACAACAGAAGTGGCTGATCAAGACTAATAATCATTGTACTAGGTTTTCTTACTTTCATTTTCAAATGTTACATAAAAATACTCATAAGGAAACAAATAAACAAAAATAAAGAAGTGGCTACCTGCAAAGGATCAGGAGACTTGATGTGAACACTTACAGATAGGAGATGTAAATGCAAGAGATTGCAAGGTTGCCACTGTAATTCTACTAGTAACAATGAGAGAGAGAGAGAGAGAGTTCAAAAATTGCATTTCATTTTTCAAAATACAATTTTAAAATTTTTAAAAAGTGATTTATTAAATTTTAGTGCTCTCAAACGGTACCAAACACTAGCTATGACGTGTTTAACAAGGTACAGGTCTACAGGACTATCCAAAATGCTCGTACAAGATCATCTTAATTTTTATTGATTTTCTTTTAGCTTTTAGCTAAAAGTGTGTCTAACAATGCCATAAATTATAATTTATTGAGATTATATAAAAAAGTTCACTTTAGTGGTGCATTAGCTTTAGCTATAATTTTAGCCTGCCTATGTATATTGGTTATATTTGTTGAACCTCTAGTAATATTTCATATCATCTATTATCATATAAAAATAATACATTCTATTTATAATAACTTGAAATAATAATAGTATACTAATTTTTAAAATATTGTCAATCATTATAGCCAACTCCACCGGAGTACATTGTTCAGCAAATTTTATATAATCATTATTTTATATCATTTTAGCAAACAACGTTGGAGATGCTCTAAATTAACTTCACTACTTTAATCTTATTTTATACATGAGAAATGCAAGAGTCCCTATTTCAAATGATAAGTTGTCATCATGTTATTGGTTGTTTCCTCATTTATAAAATAGACCACTTGTACATTATTACGAGTCTTACTAATAAAATGATAATGATGCCCCGTGTTATTTTGAAAATCTTTATAAAAATATTTCATTTTACAAAAATATTTTTTTTAATTTTTAAAAAGTGATTTACTAAATTTTAGTGCTCTCAAACGGTACCAAACACTAGCTATGACGTGTTTAACAAGGTACCGGACTATCCAAAATGCTCTTATCATCTCAATTTTTATTGATTTTCTTTTAGCTAAAAGTGTGTCTAACATGCCATAAATAATATTTATTGAGATTATATAAAAAAAAAAAAGTCCACTCCAATGGTGCATTAGCTTTAGCTATAATTTTAGCCGTTGGTTGAACATGTAGAGACATGTAAGAGCATTTTCAATGGTAATTGGTTGGCTAAAATGATATAAAATATTTTTTTTTTGTCAGAAAAATGATATAAAATATTGATTATATTAAAATGATATAAAATATTGATTATATAAAATTTGTTGAACCTGTAGTGTAATTTACTTTAACGGAGTTGGCTATAATAGTTGGCTATATTTTAAAAATAGTACGTTTTTATTATTTAAGTTGTTATAGTGGTTCAGCAAATATAGCTAATCTGTAGGAGTTGACTAAACTTTTTGCTAAGCGTTTTATACCATTGGAATTGTGAAATTTGTACATAATATCTATATATCGTATTTATGGCATGTTAAACTACATTTTAGCTAATGGTTTTACCCCATTGGAGGTAATTCCACATCATCTATTATCAATACATTCTATTTATAATAACTTGAAATAATAATAACATATTAATTTTAAAATATAGCCAATCATTATAACCAACTCCCCTGTACATTGTTCAGTAAATTTTACATAATCATTATTTTATATCATTTTAGACAACTATTTTAGCGAACGTTATTGGAGATGCTCTAAATTCACTACTTTAATCTTATTTTATAGATGAGAAATGCAAGATTCAATGATAAGTTGTCATCATATTATTGGTTATTTTCTCATTAATGAAATAGACCCCTTATGCATTATTATTACGAGTCTTATGAATAAAATAATGTCACGTGATTCGGAGATTCTTTGAATCATTTTCGGATAATGTTGTATTACTCTTCATAGACAGAAGACTGTGATATCTACTGAATTTGAAATTTAAAAACAATCACTTGTAAGGGAATTTGTTTTAGACTTGCTACCAATAACAAGAAATTGGTGGTGTGATTATAAATATTAAGTCACTAAATTATCCTTAGATTTAGCAAAGATATGATTAGTTGAAATTATTGATAATTAGACTTCTAATTAGTGATTCTTTCCCTAATTAGTTTGTCTTTGATATTACAATATATATTGTCATTTACAAATTTTGTTTTTAAGAATTTTGTAAACGGCTCTCATTTGCTCCGTCTTTCTATGTTTTTAGCTCTCATTTTCATGATTTTCTTAGTATTTCTTTTGAAACTCTTGTCTTTTCTTTTTTCTTTACTCATTACCATTTCTCTTCTCTTGTTGGCTTTGGCTCTCATGTGCTGCAGTACTAGTCCTGTATCATCTTGTTTTGTTCTCTCGATGACATTCACGTCGAACGAAACCAAATATACTCAGTGTATCCCGCTCGTAGAGGAGGGTATGGAAGTCCTGTCAACACTTGTGTTGGAAACAACAAAAGTTGATTGCTCAAACAAGAACTTTGATGGAGTTTTTGCAGTGGAGGAGGTTGTTGAAGTTGAAGTCAAGGCACGAGACAAAATCATCAAGGGTAACATTGTAGATGAAGGTCGGTCAAGTTTTGAGAGTGTGAGTTCGAATGTTGGGACTAATGAGGCCGTGGGAAAAGAAACAGAGCGGAAGAGGAAGATAGCCTGTAAGTTACTGGAGCAACGCGATGTGATGGAAGGAGAAGAAAGGATGGACTCACTTTGGGAGATCTATGCGCTTTTGGACACGACTAAGTCTGCACAAAAAGCTGATGTTCTCGTTGAAAAGAAGAAGAGAAGGACTCGTGAACTTGATCCTTACTATGACAAGGAAGATGATGATGTACAGATGAGACATTGGCAGCCTGGTTGCTTCCCGTTCAAGCTTTGTGCAAGGAAGATAAATTTAAGAATGGGAAGGACTCAAATTGTTAAAATTACCAAGGCCCTCAGAGGGATTGATTTGTTGCCATTGCACCATGTAACCAAGAGGCGTGCATGGCAAAAGAAACAGATTTTGATTTAGTAGCCTTATCTTATTAACATTTGTCCCTTCCCTTGGCATATGATTTCTTGTAATTATAGTACATAGAAATGTATTGAAGTCTTCTGTCTGTCTGTGTTTGAGTCTTAACTGAGACAATCATTTCGAGTATGTGACATTTAACAGAATAGTGTAGTTAATTACCATAGCAAATTAGCAGCTGCAGGAAGCTCTTACATGATTATGTTAAACATCTCATTAGATGTTTTTTCGTAGGTAGATAAATTGTATATTAGGCATACCTGCAAAACTGGATCCTATTAAGAAAACATATGTTCACTGAGTATTCTATGTAACAGCACTCAATTTCAACAGGTCTTTCTTTGAAAGCATGAAGTAACTGCTAAATATGATTAAATCAAATCACTGCTCTGTGTTGACCAAAGAGAGAAAGAAGAAAGGATTTGGTTGAGCTTCCATGACAATCTGTCCTTCAATATGTGCTGGTACCACCCTTGCCAAAAGACCACTTGGCAAAACTCCCTCTTACTGCCTCCTGTTTGTAACTCCCTCTGGCTCCTCCCTCGCGTCCTGGCAAACATAACAGATGCACAGAACAATTTGATACCTTCTAATAAAACATAATCTTTTCCTTTGTATAATCTGATTGTATTTAATAATTCGCTTACTGGTGACTAGTTACAGTAAGAGGGACAATTACTACAATTACTTCCTCCGCTTTTTTTATATCAACAAGGGCATAATTTTAGTTATGCGAGGTCCTCTACATACTAGGTCATTTTAACATATGGTAAAAACATATCTAGTAGAAAAATACTAATTGGGACACATCTGTATGGAATGGATGTAAGTTCTCCCTAAGACATGCCAAATTATGTGAAGGTGTACGTAATAAGAGGAAGGCATGCAGAGTTATATCAAGAACTTCCTGATGTTCTTCTAAGCAAATCAGTTTGAGACACATACTTCCTCCACGTGACATGTTGCTGCTACTCTTGCTACATGGTTTCCTCTCCTCGATGTAAACTTCCCTCCCAGATAACTGTATCGGAGAAGCCTAAAGAGCAGAAATTTAATTAACAAAAGATGATCTTCATAAATGATTCTCGCTAAAACGTGGCACAACCGAGGGTTATAAAGTAGATCGTACTTTCTATAAGAAATAATACAGATCTAACTAAATTAATAGGAAAAAGAAAAGTCAGTTTTGTATAGCAGAAATGGGAGCTCATACCATGATTGCATTGTGAACACTTGGAACATCTTCAAACTCAACAAAGGCAAAGCAAATACCAATATCCTGCAAAATGAATAGCACTTGAGGTAAATGTAAATTTGTAAATGTATGAATATGAGAGATTAGATTAGTCAATATTGACCGTTCGATTTGTTATCAACACTCCATCGGGCTTTATTCTCCCAAAGCTTTCAAACTTTTGCAAAATATCAAGCGTGGACACAGTAAGTGGCAGGTTCTTGACATAGACAGATCTTGATTCTCCTGGGGAAAAAGAAAAACTATTTATCATGTACCTATATCAAACAATCATTTATCAATTATTATTAATACTTAAGGTTATGTGAAATTGAAAATGAAAGGGAAACAAAGCAACGATTAGCATCTCAGCTTTCTGAGACAAACCTTCTGATACAGCTTCCACACTAGATTCAGGTGATGACGATGAAGAGTATGGCAGCTGACTACTTGGCTGCGGTGTTGGACGCCACTCTGAAACGAGTATGGATGTTTTCTCAGGAAATGTCTGAGCAGCAACCAGTGTTACAGTTTTCCCCTTTGGAGCTTGCAACTTCAAGTTAAGATGTTTACATAACCCAAGTGATAGGAAAACCATGTATTAGTCCAACAAGAACAAGTAGACCAAATTTCAGCATGCAGAACAATATGGCATACACAAAAGATTATGATCCTGATGCATCAATTACTCAAGGAATGATCCAGCATAATGAGGAACGAACAAGAACTGGTAGAAAGTAGCAGTGATAGAAAGAGGCACATACTACTGAAGCATGAGTAAATTGCTGCGGCTCTCCAACAGCAGATGGAGATTCTTGCTCATGATCTTCCGCCTCATAACTTAGAGATGTCGAGTCCTCTACAAAATCTTTTTTCATGCATACCTTTTCAGGCTCCTTCTGCTGATCTTGGAGACTGTACTTATCAATTTGGTCATATTCTTCAACATGAGCTGAAGTAATATGTCCGCTGGTTTCCGCCTCACATTTAGGAATTTCTGAAAATATTTTAAATTAATCAATAAGATATCATCTCAATTTAAACCATCTGTTTCCATGATCTCCAAAATTCAAATTCACTTCAACTACCACAGACAGGAGACCTACATAGCTAAATGCACACACTCAAAAAAAAGGACTATCACAATTCAATGCATTATTCATACCAAAATTCTGCTTTTATTTAATACTACTGAGTACTAACAGGTAGCTAAATTGGAATAAATTTGGGAAGTGGGTAACTTCCATTTCAGTTTTATGTGTGTTTGTCAGTAGAAAGACAGCCTCTTAAAATAACTACTAAAGGCAAGTTTTGTAGTTGCAATAATAGCTAAAATTAATTAAAAAGTAATAAGCTTTCACATTCCATTAATGACTATATACCTGGATAATCTAAAGGGGGACTAGAGGCAGTTGGCTGAGTACCAACTATATCTTCCGAAAGAGCAGGCTGTGGATGCTGAAAATCAGCTCTTTCCACCTGTAACAATGATCCTTGATGCTGATTTTCAGTTCTGGCCTCTGATAATATGGCTTTTTGATGTTGGTAACCAACTCTGCTCTCCAGAAAAACAGATGTTGGATGCTGGTGAACGGCCTCTACGCTGAGAAAGTGAAAGATATCATTTAAAATGAAGTAACCCTCTTCTTGAGGAGCAAGGAGCAGAGTCTGCATGAACTTTTTCCGGCCTCTGAATTTCAGGGATTTAGCGGAACCAGAAACCACAACAAGCACACCTCCACTCCATGATTCAAGAGAATTTATAGCCTTGATCTCAATTCCAGTGAAGTCCAGTGACATGATAAGTTTATTAATTTGCTGCACAGGCATGAGAAAATTAACAATAATGCTAGTCAACATCTGGATCATAAACAGGTACCTCTTGCCCATGCAATGATGCGAAGTGGTAGAAAGCACTAATTATAAATGAAAAAAATTTAAAATTACTGAGGGATCTCATCCATTAAATAGCTACTTGAAGGAGTCAAAATTGACAACATGGTCTGGAAAGCACAAGTCCATCAAACTGATGGGATAATAGTCTTGAACTAATTTATGTACGTTTATAAAATATATCGAACCACGTTATACATTCCATTAAAGCATTTTAAAATATAGCATAAAATCTGAAAAGACAGCAATTACCACAATTTCAAGTTGAAAATGAATGAACAAGATAAAAATTCATGAGATGATGAGTAAATCACCAGTATCCCGGAAGCAGTATGTGTTGAATCCTCGGAAATTCGAATAATTGTGCTGGCATCATTGTAAAATTTATGAACATAATCAAATTGTCCCTGCAGAACTTGGTAGTATTGTTGAACAAAGCAGTAACCCACCTACAAAAAAATAATTACAACAAAGTATTAAAAATTCAAGTAAGGTGTGCTTTGTTTAAGTAAACAAGATTCAATGTTTAGGAGGAAAAATATAATTACACATACAATCACCTGATCAGCACTAACAAGGGATGCTGGATATGCCATTATTATGAAGAATCCAAGAAAGCAGGAATAGTACAACCACTTAACTCTATGTAAGAAAGAGATTTGTGTATGCTGTTTAGTGCTTTCCAAAAGGAATAAAAGATCTCTCTCTCTCTCTCTCTCTCTCTCTCTCTCTCTCTCTCTCTCTCCTCTCTC
>PHNY01155469.1:15064-33747 GCA_003724115.2 Anethum foeniculum
TTATATGTTTGTGTGATGGAATAAGAGAAAGAAATGTGCATGCATGTGTAAAGTGAAAGGAGAAGAAAGAGTAAAAAGACAGTTACCTCTCTGGCTCTCTCTGTGTAACTGTGAATGTTTGTAAACATATAAAATGTACACAAACGTGTGTAACAGTGGGAGAGATAGAAATGGAAAAAGGAGATGGAACTTGGAGGAGCCAAAAGAGCAAGTGAATAAAAAATGTTGGGATCCAGTATAAACTCTAGCATTGCTTCATATAATATTCATTTTTAGAGAGAACCAAGAAGGAATTGTTCCTTAGTTTATTTTTGGAGGATAACATTTGACAGCAGTTTCTATCTTCTAGTTTGTCGTGGTACTTGTATACAGAAATTAAGAGTTTACATTATTGTTTTGAAGATTTCTATACAAATCATATGGAGTAATTTTTATTAAAGCAACAGAGTTTGATCCAATGTTAAAGCATGCCAATTGGATTTCAGATATATCAGTACAAAACAAAACCAAAAAAAAAAGGATCTATACACCAAAGTACGTAATTTATTTATTTTTTTAATTTGGATCATGGTTACACATTTTGAAAATCGGTTATTAATCGGTTAAGGTACTAATTTGTGATTTATGAGACGATTTTTGATTTACTGCATCGGTCAAAAATATTTGACCGATTTATGGATGATTTATCAGCAATTATTGAAAAATCGACCGGATTCTATAACCATGATGGTTTTGATAGATATATACTACGTACAAAGAAACATTTTTTTTTTTACAAAAAATTATTGGCAAAAAAAAAATCAAAAATTAGATTTCAAATCAATCGCTTCTTATTTCTCACAGATACATATTCAAGAACTCAATTTTTAGAATGAAATAGACATAATTATTGCTTCCCCGTTATTTTCATAATCTGACTGTTGTATTGGCTCAGAAGTCAGAGCTCAGAACTAATACAGCTTCAAAGGGAGAAAAACAAAAATCATAGACACAACTTTAAATATGTATTTTGTATGGTATATTGGTATTAGATATTCAAAGCTATCTTTTACACATTGTCATTATTGTTCTTTTAAATTTATGATATTAGGTGTAGATTAATATTGTTCTTTTAAATTTTGAATAGATTTTGGACCTGTTTGGCTCGAGCTTATAAGTCAACTTATGACTTATAAGCCCGTAATAGTTTAACGACGAGTATTTATCGACCCAACTTATAAATCGAATTTACAATTTATAAGCTGATAAATTAAATGTTAATAACGACATACATTTTCTCAACTTATTTTGATTTTTCATTTTTTTATTAATTTTAATTTTAGAATATATGTTTTTAAATATTAATCTAATTTAAAATTCACGAATTAAGATAATTATATTTTAAAAATTATTATTTAAAATTCTGACTTATAAGTATAATTATCCTAACACTTGTAGTATTCATTTACTTATCACTTATAAGTCATTTATTCAATTTAAGTCATAAGTTACTTATATTAAGATTTCTCAACCGGGCACTTTGTTACCTCAACTTCTTCTGATTTGGTTACCTTGTCATTATTCAGATTTTGAAGGGACGATAATATTTTTATTAAAAAAAGTTATTACCAAAATTGCAATGCCACCTAATATTTATATTTTCTATTTCAAAGTCTGTTGCAGATGCATGCCACGGTTGACGTTTCACTAAAACCCCACAAACACCCTGCATATTTGAAAAGACAGCAATCATCCTTCATTTAGCAAGAATGACTCCCCCACCCTGCACTATGCCAAGGAATATAAAAACTGAAAAACACAGATGTCAATCAAACTAACAACCTCAACGCGGTAGCCTGCTCAAATTCAAGTTTTAACTACACGGTGCCGCAAAAAGACCCAGAAACATAAAAAAAAAATCTTAGCTACAAACTGAAGAATCATATTGCTACATTTTGCCTCTTCAATAGTAAGTGCCATAGTACGCTTGCGGGGCAACGGCAGCAACAGGTTGCTGTGCTGGAGCTAAAGTTGCTGTTGTAGCTGGTTGCACATACGTCTGCTGGGGATAAGCCTGCTAAGAGACAAGAGACATCTAATAGATTAGTAGAGAGCAAAGAAGAGAAACTAAGCAGGAACAAGGGCCAACCACCAATGTTTATGAAAGGCTAATTAAGACGGATAGAAATTAATAAAAACAGAGGTGTGCCATTTATGTTTAAATCATATGTATGTGTATAGACCACTATGACTTCTGAGTCCAAAGAAGAATACATGCACATAAAATCAATATATAGTTGCAACAAACTTAGTTACCTGAACTGTGTACGTAGGAGGATAGGCACCATAAGCAGCAGCTGCAGCTTGGGGCACAGATGTCTGTACTTGTGGCTGGGCATAAGCATTTCCATAAGCACCATATGCAGCCTACAGATCCATTGTACATCACATCATGTTGTCAAATCAAAGATAATAAAAGGCTTGAGAATATGCAGTTGGTTTGAACTTAACACACCAAGTAGTTCAATTTCAAATATGTTCATAAGTTTACTCTGTCTTCTAACAACAGAACCAATAATATAAAACAGACTTGAATTAAATAACTCACTGCTTCTGCTATCTCATTTATATATAAGTTTAGCAATTAACTAAGATCTGAAAGACGAAATTATTTTTGCAGTTCAATATAATTAAGACAGGTCAAAGTTGCAAACTGACTGCATTTTACCTGCTGCTGGGTATAGGCAGGGGTGGCCCAGTTCTGTGCTTGGGCTTGCGTAACTTGAGGCCAGGCTTGAGGTTGTGCACTATAACCTGCTGGCCATTGGTTTTGTGTACTTTGATAGGCACCTATCACTGATGGGGAGGATGAATAAACACCAGATTTTGCTAGCTTCGTTTTCTCAGATTGCAGAATGTCATCTGCATGACGTTTTTTGGACTCTGACGTGTTCTTCTGCACTAAGAAGAGTTTGGCATGCCTATCTTCAGCCTTCTTAACAGACTTCGCATCCCCAAAGTTATCCAAAAACTGCCAACACCCAAAGCAGGTACAATAGTTAAAAAAACATAATTGTGAAATTCTATAAAATATATACTCTTACTTAATTAATATTTTGGAAGTAGCAATTTCTCTCGATAAATCCACATTTTTTTACCTCTAGAAAGATGCTGGACAGCTCCTCTCTGTCAATAAAACTTGCAGCACCAGGATTATCAGGACTGGGTGCAATAAATTTGTTGATCAACGAGTCAAGAAATTCTATCCGTTTTGGCGTTGACTGAATTGTTTCTAAATGAATAATTGCCTGCAAAAGGACAACAATAGAGTTCAAGTTCAAACAGCATCAGAAGCAATTAAAGTCAACCTCTCTATCAATAACTGTACTCGTGAATGTGAGTTAATCGTGTGCAAGTGTGAATATATATATATATATGTATGTATGTATATGTATATATATATATATATGTGTGTGTGTGTGTGTGTGTGGAGAGGGAGAGGGAGGGAGGGAGAGACAACCTCCAGAAGTGATTTTGATGGTTGGCAGTTCTCAAGTGCTTGCTCAAGAATTTCCCTTGCCTTGTCCGTCTTCCCACAAATCTAAAAAAAACACGTGTACGAGTCAACAAATGCATTGGTCTATGACCAACAGTATAAGAACTTCAGATACCGAGTACAGGCTTCTATCATGATTTAAAGAACTGCTAGAGTGAAAGTAATTGACTGAATCTCTGATTATACTTAGTTACAAGATATGTTAATGTACAATTATAGAAAATATATTTCCAACTAGATTTAGCAAGAGTGAAAGAGCTGCAGGGTGCAAGTGTCCTAAAGGTAGGGACGAGACATACCAAATACACAAATCGAGAGTATTGAGCAAACAACTGGGGCAAGGTCTGGGAATGTTCTTTTCCTTTTTCAATTGCAATGGCCTGTTCATACAAAGAGCATGCATCTTCAACATTCCCCTGCATAATTACCAAAAACCATTTACAAACATATATCACTGAAACCATAATATGTTGTCAAATACTTGGTCTAACAATCTTACCAGGCGATGTTCCATATTCGCATGTTTAACAATTGCTTCCAGGAGACCTGGTGAAATTTCAGCATGCACAAGTTGATAAGCTGCTCGTGCCCCTGGAATATCACCAGAGTGCTCCCGATATCGAGCAGCAAAAAGGTGAATCTCAGGTCGTCTCTGCAGTCACCAGAAATAACTCACACTTAAAAATTTATTGGTGGTTACAAACGTAAAACTAAAATCCCAGCAGAACCACTTAGATAGAGTGATAGAAGAGAATACAGCTGCTTGTTGCTCTCTGTTACCAAACAACAAACATACATGGATGATCGACAGTAGAGCAAAGATGATTTGATGGTAAATATTTCTTGACAATGAAAAACGCTTTCCCATACCTTGACAAAGACTTGAGTAGCACGAGCAAGTGCATTCTCCGCTAGATCTATACTTCCTCTGGCTTCCATGTGCAAAATATATCGTATCCAATACTCGGAATAATTGGCACAAGCAATCAGGCATCGCTCATAAAGCTTGACAACCTGGCCCCAAAAAGTACAGAGGTTCAGAATTCCCATCAATGTTTCATGTGATTCAAATAAAATCTGAAACAGAGAGGGCTAAGGAGTAACGAGTAAGATCTACTCCGTTGATGGAAAAAGGAGGCCCCTCAAATACGTATCGAGGGACCTTCCTAGCCTGATAGACAGATGGTTAGGAAGATAACACACCTGCATGCATAACATTAGAACTTTAAATATTTATTTTACCATACAACACGATCAACCCAGAATGTTCGACTCACAAATGAAAGTTTGAAGTACTTAGCCTTATAGAAACCAAAAGGAAGGCCCATGCTTTAGTCCAAGTTCAATATCCCGTTTTTAAAGGGTTCTTCTTCCAACGGTTAGCCAATAAAGCAAATGATGCGGCAGATATTACTAACTGTAAGTCAACGCATAACAAGGGCAACTAACTATAAACCAGAAATACAAAATGAGGACTCATCCAGAACAAGAAAGTAAAATACCTTTTGGAAGTCATCTTCAGCTTCTATAAAATCAAGATAGTTATTCCAGTTTTCAAGTTCTACGGGATTTAGTGGGCGAACATGAAAATAAGGCCTCTTTATAGCTGTTTCAAAACCAATGATCTTAGATTGGAACTCTTTAGCTTTGTTATACATTTCTTCTCTAATCGTGATATACTTCTCCAACTCCTCGGCTTCTGTTATGCCTGCACTTACAGGTTTAGGAGACTCCACGACATTAGGATGAACCTCCCCCTCAACTTCTTGACCAGGGGCACCAACCGCAACTGCAGCAGCAGCTGCTTCTTCGGCAGTTCTTAACTCTGACAGAGGCCGGTGAGCAACTAGTTCCCTGAAGCTGTAATACAAGTTGCACGTTCAAGTAAGCTCCAGCAGACCCAAGTAAGAAGAGCTAAACAATAATTAAAAAAAAAAAAAAAAAAACATGTATTCAGAATAAACACCTGGTGAAATAACGATCCAGTTGCTGATTAGGGTTCTCTAATATCCGTGTGTAGATCATGGCAAGACGAGACCATTCCTGCTGTGTGTATTCATACTCGATGTATTTATCCCAAAGAGTATAAGATAGGAAGTCTGATCCAACATAAACCAAACCACGTTCGAATAGCCTGAAATCCAGAGAAACAAACTCTGATAATTGCATACAAACACAAATATATAAAACCCATGTGGCATTCACTGAACAGCTCAAAAAAGTTCCCTAAAGAATAAAGAGAACAAGTAGGGGTGGTCACTCTTATATTTACAAAATGCTGCATACTAGCTTCTAAAAGCTAACCTACACAGGAGCAAATATTAAGCCATATTATAAACAGAAGTAATTATGAGACAGTTAAATGAGCATCTCTTGTACATGATTCATTCATAATAATAAACAACCAGTACAGACCTTCTTATAGTGTCAGGATCTCCATATGTGTTGATGGCGAAAACACAATAATGCAACCACATGTCCACAGAATAGGTTACTCCTTGTACTGCCCGTTCATAGACCTCAACAACTTTGTCACTAGAGCCCATACGTTCCTCGTGATCTGCATACTTCTTCCAATAACCATAACACAAAGGAAATTCTGCTAGAAATGCATCATAAACTTTGCGAATCTTCGATATGTGTCCCTGAGAATAAGGGAAGTTAATGTGTTAGTTCTTCTCTACAGAAACAATATAGAAGTTGTGCCTAGTACCCACCACTCATTGCAACAGCTTCAAAAAAAATAAGTGAAAGCAATACAAAATGGCTTCAACAGCAGCCAACATAAAACTCCACAGTCTGATGAAATTGCGAGGATATACTTATGATCAAATTTAAAGAATAACAGAAACAAAATTCAAACATATAAGCCTCGAAAACATAAGATGAGAATATTTCAGCAAATTGAACATACTAACACTTTTAGCATCTCCAAGAGACCCCTCCCTACAATAAATAATCTGCCTCTTAGCCACTTGGTACATTGACACGCATATCCACTCTAATATCACTCATACTTGCTCATTAAGTTTTCACAACTAAATATAACTATCCATAAAAGGAGGGAATGCATTGATATGCGTATACACTCTAACATTACTCATACTTGCTCATTACGTTTTCACGACTAAATATACTAACATACTATCCATAAAAAGAGGTGGGAAGACAAATAAGTAAAAGAACGAGTAAAGAATTTTTACTAATGAATGAGATAAGGGTCTTGAATATTAAAGAGCCGCTTGTAGCCTTTTAAAGCCTTATTTTGTTAAATACTCCTTTTTAAATTTAGAGGCAAAGAGAGAGCTCCTTGAATATTCCAATAAGACATAGTCCCCAACTCTCTATTAATGCTAAAAGTGTATTTACCTCTGCTGCTTTCTCTGTCTCGTCTATCAGGGCAGTCCACGCATCAAATTCCAGAGAATTGGCTCTTACTATGCTCCAAAGTCGTTCTTCTTCAGCAGACAATGCTGCCATCAACATATTCCAAAGAAAGTAAGAGAAAGGTTTAAATATATCGAGTAAGGAACTTATTAGCTTTTACTACTTGGCCGAGAAAAATACAGGAGCAGATACTGTTTATTCTTTTAGATAGATCAAACAATTATTTATAACACAGCCTCCGGTAGAAATAGAACAGATTCCCAGTAGATATCAAATGAATGCAAAATCTTAGACCTATGACTCAAAGAGAAGCATCAAACTGGGCACATCAAAAAGTAGAAACTGGTCTACCAATTAAAACTCGTATTATTAATGTTGAAAGTTATCAAGGCAATTATGTGATTATTTCTCAAAACTTTCCAAGATAAAATTGCACTTGCCCCCAAAATGTGGCAGCTGACACTTTTTGATATTTAAAATGACATACTTATAGATCATATATATTGAGGACAGTTTGGACTAGACTATCAAGCATGATACTTCCGTTCGAAGCTCTATCAAGCACCAAAAATACTTTCCCTTAACAAATAATTGAATAGAATATTACTGAATTTTCCTCAAAACCCATAATAAAAAACATACTTGCCTCAGAACCCAAAATAGAAAACATACTGATTAATGAAACTCTGAGGCCACAATTCATTGCCTTATTATCTTACTAATATTTAACTAATGCATACCAAAAACAATCGTAGCTCAATTCTAACATGCCAGAGCACAAGACTACATGGATTGTAAAAGTTCCTAATTATAAAACTCAAGTAGATTATGTATAGAGGTATACCAGGAGCATCGGAGATGGATGTGGTCCCATTCTCGCCATTATCAGCTGAGACAACACTTTTAGATTCAGTAGCATCAATTCCATTTAAAGAACTATAAGCAGAAACTTGAGATGTAACCACTGATTCATTAGCAGAAGTGGCAACATTTTCACTAACATCATTTGTTGTAGTAGGAACCTCCTCCTTGGCGAGATTATGGTTTGCATCATTTGCATTTTCATCAGTTGGATTTTGAGTGTGCTCAGATGTATCATCTACCATCGTCGCATCAGTAGAAACTTCAGTATTTCCAATTCCTTTATTAGAAGGTACATCTCCAGCATCAGAAGTGACGGCATCAGTTGAGGCATATTCGGTGGATGTATACGCCATTACGGATGCTGATGTCTGAGTTACCACTGTCTCACTGTCACCCATTCTAACAAACAAAATGACATTTCTTAAGTAAAGCCAAAAATTACTAGAGTTAACATTAAACGGGCAGTGGACATAAAAATATATATAATTCCATGCAGTGTAAAAACAATCTCAAACATTCCATAAAAACCAAAAGAAGTCCACAACAAATTAATAAGAGATCAACCTCCATAAACTATAGATATACTAAATCTAAAACCAAAAGATCCTCCCTCCAAATCACTCCTATTACATACCCAATTAATAAAAATATAATATCCGGAGGAGTTATAAATGAACAATACTGACAGAACATATAAAACTTCACCTAAACTACCAAGCAAGGCGCGAAACAATTAGCCAAGTCACATCCCATTAGCCCCAAATTACACAAACCAGTGTCCCAAGAAAACCAAAACACAACAAAACATTAAAGCACCATAAAGAGTAACACACACAAAAAAACCGAAACCGAGTTCCCCAATTTACCATCGCCAAAATCCTATTCAGCTTACGCACTCCACCCCACCCCCAACCCCAACCCCCAATATCTCATTAGCCCCAAATTACACAAACCGCCAAAACCAAAAGACAATAATAATAAAACATTAAAGCAACATAAACAGCAACAGAAACACGAAAAAAAAACCAAAACCGAGTTCTCTAATTTAATATCACCTAAATCCTAATCAGCTAATTCGCTAGCCCCCAATTACACAAACCAGTGTCCCGAGAAAACCGAAATACAACAGAATAAAGCAAACACACAAACACAAACACGAAAAAAACCGAAACCGAGTTCTCTAATTCAACACCACCTAAATCCTAATCAGCTTACTAATTCACGAACCCGAGTTCTCAAAACCTAATCATACATAAACAAAACAACCACAATTACTTAATTCCAATCATAACTAATTGACAATTATAAAATCAACGAATTCATAACCCTAAATTACAAAACCCTAGAAAACATGAAACAATTATACACACAATTATAAATGAATAAATGAGTGTGTGAATTATGAAGATAAGAGATATGTGTGTATGTATAGGTGTGTGTATATACCAATTGGCTTAACTGAAACTGGAAAGCTTTGATGCGAAGCGAGCTCGCAAGACGACTGTGTATGTATTGTATGTATATGCTCTGGTTTTATCAGATTTGTAAACCTAGGGCCCGTTTGGTTACTATCTTATTATTATTATCAGTAAGGATTGTTTTATATAGAGATGGTTTGATGATTTAGTGGGCTCGGGTTTGGCCCAATGAACACAAATGACCCGTTTACATGTATTATAAATAAAGTGGTTTTAATAATAAAAAAAAAATGACAGATGTTTTAAAAATGTATTCCATCTGTCCATTAAGAAGTCTACGTGCACTGTTTGCAAGCATTTCGAGATTCCTATAAAACGTAGTTTTATAATTCTTTTCTAAATTTTTTTTCTTCAATAAGTAACGTAGAGAATTCAATGGGACAGAGGGAGTATGTTAATATTGAGTATGGTAATTCTGCTTAGTACTATTTTTTGAAACTTTAATAATAGTAATCTTTTAGTTTGTAAATGTCAACCCAATTTGGCAAAGCTAAAAGCAGGTAATTTTTATGTTATTAATATCCATTATCTAATTTTATCATAGAATTCGAATTTTTATGTTTTATTTCTCATAATTTGTATATGGTGCAATATTTTTTTATAATTTGTATATGTTATTTATATTTTTTTAAGTGCAATATCATAAATTGCACTAAAATTCATATCTTTATATTTTAGTTTTAAGTGCATATTTTTTTATTTTTGGTAGGAACCAACAAATGCGTTAGATCTATCTTCTACTGCTCATGGACAAAGTACCAAGAAACACGTCTTTAGAATGTCTTATATGAAATTTGTTGTTTTATATTATTTATTTAGATGGATGCAATTAAATTTTGAATTATATATGTTGTGTAGATTCACATCTATTCCGTATTTAAAAGATTTCATGAAAAAATTTTAGACATGAAAACTTATTTCATTAAAAAGAGTGAATTTGTGTGATAAGTATTTTGAGTGTAGGGTATTTGTTGTCCTCTCTGTGTTATATTCATTTAAATAGTTTTTCATATATTTTTCCTCTTATATCTTAAATTATATTTTTGACTAAAATATCATAAATACTATTTTTTATGAAATTTATAAAATTATAAAATTTATATAATCTTTTTTAAAGTATATATTTTAAATTTTTAGTATTTAATGAAAATTTCATCAAAGGGAATGGAAATGATCGAAAATGGAAAATCCTATTTTAAGAATACTAATTTATTTAGCATGACACTATAATAACCATGTAGCATTTTAAATGTTGGTTATTACTTGATTTTTACTTATATAAAAGCATCTAGGTATAGCCACGAAGAAAATGTTCCATTATATGTAAATTATTTAGCATTTTCTAAATTAAACTAATTCAAAATCATTAATTTTGATTACTAATATTTAAATATTTAAGTCATGATTTTTATCGTAGAAGATAAATGTTATCTATATTAAAAATACAAAAAGAAAATATTTTTTCTACCAAAAGCCTCAATTATTAATAGAAATTATGTTATATATTTTCCAATCTTTTTTCACTGTATAAAATATGAAATAAGATTATAAATAAGTAAAGTAATATTAAAATGTAAAGAATACATCTATAATACAACAATAATACCGTCATTTGTTGTTCGATATTAAGAAATGGTGGTACATATCATTTTTATATAATATTATGCTTATTAACAATAATATAATATAATAAAAGCTACTCCTCCGTCCATTCATTTCTATACATGTCTTTTTCATTGTTGGACACGTATTTTGAGACGAATATAAAATATACTTCTGTAATTTATTTTTTAAATTTTCTTTTCTGAATTAAATTTTAAATGTTAAATTTTTATTTAGAAGAAAAAAATTAAAATTATTTATAGAACTATGTTATAAATGAGTGTTAAAATGTGTTCCGAGCCCCGTCCCCCGATCTATACAATTCAACGGGACTAAGGGAGTAAAATTTTATTTAACTTTCAATTAAATTTTGTAAAATAAGGAAATAAAATATGACTGGGTGCATAGCACTTGCATATTTCAAATAACATTTTAAATTTATGAAATATCGTTAAAAAAAGTCAAAGTTATATTAAAATTAATATTGTATATAATTTAAAAAATCCTGTGTGCGAAGCACGGGCAATATTGCTAGTTATCAGTAAGGATTGTTTTATATAGAGCTGGTTTGATGGTTTAGTGGGCTCGGTTTGGCCCAATGGACACAAATGACCCGTTTACATGTTATAAATAAAGTAGTTTTAATAATAATAAAAAATGACAGATGTTTTAAAAATGTATGTTAATATTGAGTATGGTAATTAGTGGTGTTGTAGTTTCGGCTATGAAATTTTAATTCTAGGTTTGTAAAAAATTATTGAAGTTTGAGAGTGTGGTTGATTTTGATAATTAAATAAATAAAATGAAACAGTTTAAATTTAATTCGAGAATGAATAGGTAATGGGAGTATTATGATAAGTAACTTGCTTATTATAGTATAAGTTATATATTTGATTTACAGAGCAATACACTTTTTTACTCAAAAAAATAGTATAATTAATTCAAAATATAGCTTTTGGATCAAGCGGTTTTTAACCACGCAATATTATAGTATAATGAATTGTGTATTATAACAAGATGTATAAAGGTAATATGTATCTTTAATAGAAAATTATATGTGTATCATAATTTATGTGTCTATAATATAAAATCGATAATACTTATGTAATATTTTGGATCAAAAATATTAAATATATTATATATAAGATTGTTGGATTGTCAATTATGTGAAAACATGAAAATAATATTTTTCATAATGATCATATGACATGATGAAGAAAAAATAGCGGGAATGTGGTCATTAACTCGCTTATTCTCGCATAAGTTATAGATTTGAGTTACGGATGAATATACCTTTTCACTCAGTAATAATCTAATTTATTTAAAACATCGCATTTCAATGCAAACAGTCATTTTTAACCACACGGTAACAAAATTAATATATGTATTTTGATAATATACGTGAAGATAATGTGTATCTTTCAATAAGTAATTATATATATAACATAATGTTAGTGCTTATGACACAAATTTTGATAATACCTATTTAATTTAAATTGTGCTACAAATATTACGTATTTTATATATCGTTTTATAAGATTGTTAGATTGTCAATGATTATCGATGAATATGACAACGTGAAGATAATATTTTCTTGGTAATGATAATAAAAGAGTAAGATGTGAAAATAGATACATTATATGTAAATATATAATGTAGGCAGAAAGGAGTTAAATATGATCACGTTTATCTTTTTAAAATAATAAATTGAACAGAAGTTAACAAAAATGTGTAACAAATTCATGCAAATTATGTATCAAGAGGATGTTATTAAACAATTACAGATTATGTAGTCATTTTACTATAAATGACAATCCTTATTAGTCATAACTCGTATATGTGAAGTAATATTTCGTATAATCATAACTCTTATATATGAAGTAGTAGTAGTCATGAGATCTAAATTGAATAACTGTATTGAAATTTGGATGAGTACGAGTAATTAGTCTAATTGTAATATATGATATAGTGATTGTCCAATTACTTTGATGTAATGACTGTGTTGTTTATAATTATTTGATCAATATACTAATTCAGAAAAAAGATGGTAAGATATTTGTTGCAACAATTTTTTCGTAGAAAGATAAAATATATTGAAAAAAATCTAGATCCTAATGTGGCAAATGTAATTGGACCATATGTATTCACGCAAAAAATGCATATCATATTTACTAATTCAAATACATATGAAAAATTTGTTACAAAAAATTTTATTAGAGATCATTATATTTTTAAAAGATACAAAGTAAAATAGTATTATGTAGGTCAAATATTATAACTCTTGTAAGATCAATCTTTATAAAATAGTTAGGTAATTAAATTTAGTGGACGACACTGAACTTTCCGAAATTTTAGTATTCCGATCTTAAATAAGAGATAATTTTTGTAAATTTATTAACATATTTGGATTTACGTTCAACCGGGATTATAACGAAACAAATATAAAAATTATGTAATGAATGTACTTGATAAAGTGTTCGATAACAATAAAGTGCAAAAAGGATATAAATGCTTCCGTAATATTTTTAAGCTGACAGTCGGCGCCTAATAGTTTTTTTGCCGAAAAAAGATTCTAATATTTATTGATTACTCAAATCATTCAACATAACAGAGAATAAACCGGGGTGGACATCTCCCACCCTCAAAATACAATCAGCTATATGACAAGAATCTCTCGCTAAGAAGTGAGCGGTCTTGTTCGCAAATCGTTTAACAAATCTAAACGTAATGTTTTTGTTACTTAAACTTGCTAGATAATCTTGACAATCCTTGACAACTCTTCCTAGATACGAAAAGTACAGGAAGGAGCTACGAATGACTTGAATGATCTGCAAGCAGTCAGATTCCAACACGACATTATCATGGCATGCACTCTTTATCCAACTCAAAGCCTCTCGGATGCCTAGAGCTTCAGCCATTTCAGGACTTGGTCTTCCTCGTGTGCAGAAAGTTCTAGCTATGATCATCTCCCCGTTATGATCACAAACTATAAAGACATAGTTGTAGCAACCTGTCTCCTCAAAAATGGCGGCATATGTGTTAACCTTAACACTATCAAGCAATGGTAGTTTCCGATGTTCATCACCGTCTTCGCTAGACATAAGACCAAAGAACCTATCAAAAGTTCGATCTTGAACATTTCTCCACTAGTTAAGGACAAAAAAAGTTGATTTTACCGCTACAAAGGGATCCAAACTACATTGATTTCATATAAGATCATTCATACTCTTCCATAACATCCAACAGATCATTACAATAAGTGGGATATCCTCATTTCTCTCATTTTGAAAGATCAAATTAAGCCATTTTGGAAAAGATTGTAAACCACTAGACACGTGTGAAAAGTTTGCCTTATCCCATACAGATACAGCATAAGAGCACTGCAATAAGATGTGTTGAACTGTTTCATTACTTGCATTGCACCCAGCACATAAATCATTTACCTGAACTCTTTTAACTCTAAGCATATCCTTTGTAGGTAGACAATTAGTAACAGCTCTCCACAAGAAGTTCTTTACTTTTGGGGGAATTTTTAGGTTCCATAAATCTCTCAAAAAGCCCGAGTTTGCTACATTATCACTATGGTTTCTTTCCTCTTCGAGAAGTAGTTAACCACTCTCGACTGAATAGTTACCCAGCTTTTCTTTCTTCCAATACCAACTATCTCAACTTCGTTGGTCAAAGGGATTGATAGAATAACTTCTGCATCTCTAATATTAAAAATATCCATAATAAGGTCCACATCCCATCCATGACTATCCATGCTCATTAGATAAGACACTGTTTGCCCTTGTAGAGCTAGGCTATTCGTATGAACATAACTGTCATGCTCCACTGGTAACCATGGATCTTGAACAATATCAACAAGCTTACCACTACCACAATATCAACAAGATCATGAGATTCCTGTATACTTCGCCAAATATAGCTAGGGTTATGACCAATTCCAATAATTGAACATATACTAATAACCTAATTCGCAAAGTACAAGTTATGATGCTTAAACATTTTACGGAACTGGTAGAACATTGTTGGAGCACGTCCTTGCTAAATTCCTTAAATTAAACTAGTAGAACATATTAAACAAAATCTTTGAATTTTCTAATATTAATTTAAACTAGCTTATTGTCCGTGTAATGCACGGGTTGCACTCCCTTTATTCATGAATTATTTTGATAATTATAATAATATATTTAAAAATTTAGAATATTGTAATATTTCGTAGAAATAATAAAAAACACGAATTATATAAAAGAATTGGGTAAAGATCGATAGTTTAGCTGATAATATAATATTAAAATATTAAATGAAGACACGACTAAATATTTCTTTTCACCTTCATCAAAAACTTCATACATTAAACATGTGTTTTTGCGAGATTAGTCTCAAAATTCTCTCAAAACTCTTAATCAAAGTGTTTGTTAATATATTTGAAACTAATAAATAAAATATTAGATTTTATATAATGTACTTAATCTACTAATATAAATATTATATATTAATTTATCATTGAAAGTTGAATAATACATTATGAGTATTAGATGTTAAATATGTTATTAATAAAATTTTTAAGTTATAATAATAAATTTAAATATGTTAGTAGAGAGAATCAAACTTAAAAAAATATATCGGGGTTCATTTAATTTATCTTGACTCTATCTCTAAGTTCTATAAATCATATTTTGAAGATATTACAACCACACGAAGCTCACGAAATATTTTTTTAATTCAGTGATAATTTAAAAAGTATTATTTACGTAAAATTTTCTAGAAACTGAAGAGAAAAAATAGTAACGAATTTTGTATTAAGTACTCTATTCAATGTAGGAGACCTACTTAACTAATCTATTCAATTGAGAAGACCTACTTAGTTTTGGTTTAAATTATGAAAATAGAATTTGCCCTTATTTTAGATCTAACCGGTACATCTATTTAATTCAAGATTCAACGGTCCTTATTACATTGGTAGTACATGACCAAATATTTGGATAAGATTCTTCTTATACATATATTATATAACTAGTTTATATTCCGTGCGATGCACGAGTTTTTTTAATATGTTAAATTAATTTTGAAAAATTGTTATATTTATAGATAAATAAGTTTTATTTAGATAAATATGCTAACATATTTCTATTGAAAAGGATAGTTGATTAGTTTTTATTAATTATGATACTATTTATTTATTATTTTATTGAATAGAATGAATGAAAATAAAAAAATTTAATATTTCGGCTTTAGTACAATAGTTATATCTCGAGCTATACATGTGTTACTTATAATATTCCATATTTTATTATTTGTATTTTAGTATCTTATTCATTCTATTAATTGAAAGAGTAAGTAGGTCGTAAAGTATATGTTTCGATTACAATAATTATATGTACTTTAATCAGAATTTATCTTTGAAATAATAATTATGATAAATTTGGTAATTTTTTTAAATAATTAGACACATTAAAAAGGTTTAAAAAGAAATAAATAATATTTTTTTATATTTTATTAATGACCAAAAGATATAGTGTATAGTTTTTTGAATGTATATTAATGATTGTAAAAAATAGTATAATTAGGTGTGTTTATGAAAGATAATATAACTCAATCTAAAAGATAACATGTTTTATTTAGAAGAGACAATATTTTCTTCATAAGATTTAGTGTAATTGGTATTATTAGGTGTATAGTATTTCTAGATGTATATTAATAATTGGAAAATACATTATAATGGATATTTGCTTCTTTTAGACATTTTGTTTTTAATTATTTTAAATGATTTATTTTTTTTATGATGAATCTAAATAAATTTATTTGCGGTGTAATGCAGTATGTACCTGAAGTATTGAAGAGTCGGGAAAAAAAGAATTCATGGATTTAAATCAAGTGGTAGTTTAGGATATATTTCTACTTTTATTATTATTAGTTATCATGAGTTTATTATAATTATTATGCCCGATTCCATATTTTGTACTCAACTTCAGCTTTATCGTTCTCATTCCGAAATAAAATTAGTGATATAAATCTCAACAATGTTGTGTACTTGCATCGTCGCGTGTTTAATAATGATAATAATAATAATAATAATAGATCATAAAACTTCTGGATTACATAATAAATTTACTAAGAGCCAAATATTAATTATGTATAAACTAAATCACCTGCACCGATATTAATTTGTCACCATGAAGAACTTTACCAGGTGCTAAATTTCTAGTACAGATAACATCATTTTTACCCAAACCCTCTGCGATGAAAAGTCCTTGAAATTTATGTGGCACAACCACAACTTTGTCTGTTGCGGTAATAGTGTCTTTGCACCATTGAACTTTCTTTGCACGCAGAACTTTTTCTGCGGTAACCGTGTGCCAAATTCAGTTGGGCCTCTATCAAGTCTCAGGGCTACAGAAAAGAAAATCACAAATCAGTTTATGTGGAATCCGAATCATATATATTCTATTGTAAATGGTCACTTAAAAGGCAAAGAAAACGCTAACCTTCAAGCCAACAATGAGTTTTTCAATTTTCACCCGCAAACCACACATAACCTCACTGATTAATACACCAGCTATAACGTTTATCTCTGCTTCCTCAGCTATATTATGGACCAAAAGTCCTTCAGAAACTGCAAGCTGATAACCAAGGGGTTTTCCAGAGATTCGAGTATATTTGTCGTGTTACTTGTTATTTGTCGTGTTACTTGTTACATAGATAGCTATTATCGAAATTTGTCGATTACTATGATTCGTGTTACTTGTTATTTGTCGTGTTTTTCAATTTTTTGTTTTCGTGTTTGTATTTACTAATGGAAATGTGGAAACTGAAATGTAATTAATATTGAGCTTAAATTAAGTATTTAAAATGGAAATAGAAGTGGAACCTGGTGTTGTTAAAGGCGCGATTAACTGTGCACATATTATTCGAGTTTACGTTATCAGGTTTTAATTTATTGTGGATACTGTGTTTTGTTGAGAAACTGAAATGTAATCGAAATTGAGCTTAAATTAAGTATTTAAATTGGAAATAGAAATGGAACCTGGTGTGTTAAAGGCGCGATTAACTATGCACATATCATTTACTCGTGTATTCTCGCATAATTTGTAGATTTGAGTTATGGATGAATGTATTTTTTTACTCGGAAACAGTATAATTTATTTAAAATATTGCATTTCAATGTAAACGGTCGTTTTTAACCACACAATAACAAAACTAATATGTGTATTTTGATAATATATGCGAAGAAAATGTGTATCTTTCAATAAGTAATTATATATATAGCATAATGTTAGAGTTTATGATACATATTTCGATAATAGCTATCTGATTTAAATTGTACCACATATACTACATATGTTATATGTCGTTTTACAAGATTGTTGGATTGCCTATGATTGTCGATGATATGACAACGTGTAACAGCCCGACTTTTCGGACTATTAATTCTAAACAAAAAATAAAATACAATTTACTAATTCAAAATTCTATTACAAAGGTGACTATTACAAAAGTGCAGCTAACGGAAGTCCAAAAGTCAATCTACTCCAATCCTAAGTTCTCAAACTCCAGTGCTATCTAACTTGATCTTAATCTGAACCTGAAATATTAAAAGAATGAGCGGCGAAGCCCAACAAGCAACTACCGTCCAACGACTCTGTTAGGAATATGTTGTAGTCTTGATGATAAGTCACCAAAACACTCTTTGTAGAATTGACACACTTTATTTTTGTAGCCTCAACGGATAAAGTTCTATACATTATCCGTTGAATGGAGTAACTTGTACTATTTTCACAAGTCTGTAACACATTCTGTATGATAGTATAACT
>PHNY01155589.1:6222-19403 GCA_003724115.2 Anethum foeniculum
CTTGTTCTTGCACATAGATTTTGCCAACAAAAAAAGAAAAAGTAAATGCAGATTCTTGTGGCACTCATTTTTTTATGTGCCAATTAACGTTTCTAAATAAAACTGATAACTTCATATTTGTAACTTGTGTTAGTGAATAAAACCAAACAATCATAAGATTATGCTAATACCATATATACCTTTTAAGCAAAACTGAGATTATTGGTTACATTCACGTAATGATAACAAAAACTATTTCGAGATCAACATCTCGTTTATGAAAATTGAATTATATCTCATGTTCAAATGATGGTCAGACGAAAATATTTGTACGCAAATTCAATAAAAGGCGATAGATACAAATTATATACAAATTTGGAAAACAAATATAATTATAATAAATAAATATCTATCTTAAATCAAGGCTGAAATACATTACATATAGAATCTAAAGGATCATAATTTTTCTGAACCAAATGATCAGAACTATTATAATCTGATCAACATCTAGCGTATCCAATTATAATATTCATCTTTGAGACACCCAGGCGAGATTCAAGTTGGATCCTTCATGATGAACACGGACCCTTTCATCCTCTTGTAGTCGAGTCCAAAATGTATTTTAAGGTCCCTATAGAACTTGTTTTGAAAATGAATATTGTGATTTTATCTCGAAAATATTAATATGTAAATTTAAGTCCATCTGAATATTAAAAATAAACAAAATTTCTTTAAGATTACAAAATATTAGTATATAAAATTCCATCTATCACTCAGAATCCTAATTCAGTACCAAGTCCGAGAACTTGTATCCAATTTCAGATCTATATCCAAGGATCCTAATTGTTTCAGAAACAAGAATTCGGCACTTGGAACTGCACTTGTGTCTGCCACCCATACCAGAGTTTAGAAAACATAGCACTTCAATAATAGTTACGCACTTTCAATATCACTTGGAAATGGGGTCCTGAAGCTTCGCAGGAATAACCAATTTGACCAAGGTGATTAATATGTATTGTCAAAACTCGAGTATCACCGTTGAGAAGGTGAAAAAAGTGCTTCTCTCTGATGTTGATGCCATAAAAGGTAAATTTATAGTGGCGATGGTGCGGGAAGTTAAGAACTTATCAACAATAGGTTTTATGACGTAGATGGTTGTAGGTTGGCGAAATTGCGTAGGATAACTGTAGAAGGCAACATTGAAAATTGAGGAAGACGAGCTAGCGCAAATGGTTTTCGAGATACAGTTGTTAATTAGGTTGACCAAATTAGAATGCATTGTGTAGAGAAACAAACATGTACATTATATCATAAAGTACATCCTAATACAAATCCCGAATAAAAAGAAACAAAATCTAAATAAAAATTCAAACCATGGTTCCTCATGAACCTAGTATTCCTCTTTATCAACCAATTAGTATACTCGAGTCACATTCCTTAAACAGTGGCAGTTCAATTACGCAAACATATATTCATAAAACAATGTAACGGAAACTAAATATTTCCTAATGCAAACTAAATATTTCCTAATGCAGACTAACTGTTCGACAAAAGTCCCGAAAGAACTATTCTAAACAATAACTACCCTACGCTTCAACAATCGTTACGCAACTTTCTCATATTATAATATGTACTCTAATTACAACTAAAACAGCATCATACACATATATATATGTAAGTATATGTATGAAAAAACATGGAGAGTTGTGTAATCATACCATTTGAAGTGGTTTTAAGTTGTAGATACTGAGAAGAGTGACAAATTTACTCGCATATACATACAGATATGTGTATGTATATGCTCCAGTTGAACATCGGGATTGATGAAGAAGATGATTGATTTTAGTACCAATTTTAAAAGCTGTTGAAATGAGGAAACCCTAGAATCAATTAGGAGCTGTTTAACTCGCGCCATTTTTTTAATTTTTTAAACTATAAATAATTTCTTTTTAAATTAATACTCTATAATTTTTTCAAAAAATTCGACACGCATTTTAAGGTGAATATAAAGTATACTTCCGTAATTCATTTTTAAAATTTTCTTTTTCTGAATTAAACTTCAAGTGTTATACTTTTATTTAGAAAAATAAAAAATTTTAAATTATTTATGTAACTATGTTATAAATAAGCGTTAAAATACGTGCTGAACCCCCCGTCCTCCGATGTATACTATTCAGGGGACGGAGGGAGTAACTGAATTATAGAGTAATGTTTGTTACTACTCCCTCCGTCCCACAATACTAGTCTCTTTTCAATTTTTTACGCTTATTAAGAAAGCATTAATTCAATGATACATTTCCACTTATACCCATCATAAATGTATGAATGTAAACTCTAATTCATATTTCATTAATTGTTATACAATTTTCAAGAAGGGTAATTTTGGAAAAATGTCAATAATTTTGCATTGGAACTTAAAAGTGGACATGTATTATGGGAAAAAAATGTTTCTCAAAAGAGACTAGTATTGTGGGACGGAGGGAGTATTTTTTTTTTTTTGCTCGGTAATGTTTGGTGTGTCATCTCTTCTAAAAATCACCGATCACTTTCTAATTAGATTTTTAAATTTGATTAATCACTTTATTTTTTTTAAATAAAATATTAAATTTAATAAATAAAATATTATTATATTTTTTAAATACATTCGATTAGTATTTCCGATTAATCACTACAATGTGTCTCCCGCTGATTCCCTTCTTTTTAGATTAGAACACAAGTTCTGTCCAGAAGAAACTTCAATGTAAATAGTACCAATATTTTAATTTTATTATTTTTTATGTTTGTGATTGTATTAATTATTTAATTATTTTATATAGTTGACATATTCACTTACTTTTTACTAAGTTTCCGATCCTTAAAAACATCCGAAGCCAGTAGACCATTGTGGTGATTTTACTTATGCTCATGTTAACTCTATATATTATGAATAAAAAATTTTAACTCTATATATTATGAATAAAAAGTTTTACATTTGAATTCGTATTAATTTATACAATTATTGCAAATCCATCAGATCATAAAATCTTTGAGGATCTATTAATAAATACTCTTAGATTTGGATTTATCTTTTAAATTTGAATATCAACATAGTTTGACTGGTTTTGGATTTTCTTAAATGAATATTTTTTAAGATTTTCTTACTTTTTTCAGATTTCTATTTATTCTTTGAAATTTGAATTGAATATCAATGTGTTTGACCGGTTTTAAATTTTTGGCACTAAATATTTTAGGATTTTGAAAATACTAATTGAATATCCGTAAAGTTTTTAATATTCAAAAGAATTAAATGTAATTGATAATAAATGTTATCTTTTGCTGAAAATGTGAGTTTTTACTATTTGACGTGTAAATTGTGCGTTCAAATGTCAAAATGTTTATACTTTTTTTTTTATAAAGAAACATTTTAATTTTACTAGGCTTTTGTCATTTTTCTTTTAAATTTTAATCAGCTATATTTTATTTAAAAAGAATTGAATTAGAAATATTTAAAATTATGTTTGCAGCATTTTTTCTGTGAGGGGAACCCCAGACTGACAGGTTATTCACTAAAATAGATGAAGTATTCTTCGAATAACTCACTCGCTTGAAAAACATTCTAAAGCTTAAACTGGAAAATGTGGAGAGGAAACACAGATGCAAAATTGGAACTTTTATTGTAAAATGGAACATGAAGATCCAACTGAGGGGAAGTTACTGGAGACCAAGTTTCTAAGACCAAGATCAAGCACTCAAAACTCTACATTTACTCTCATTTTATTAAAATGACATCAAGAAACTAACAATATCTTCTTTGGGCACCAAAATTTGTTTAAATTAAATGTCTAGGACATGCCATAGCTGGACAAAGCCGATTGGAACACCTTTGAGAAGGCCTTGGATGAGCTCTCATCATCTGCTTTTATCTTCAGCTGTGCTTTACAGGACGATGAGTTGATTATACACTCGACAAGGAATAATGATGGCTCTTCTGATTTCTGTGCAAAAAAGAAGAACTTGAAATTTGGGGATTGACCACCCGAGGCTATGCACTGAATGGAATGGCCCTGCATGTGATGTAGAAGCGGTTGCAGATTTGACAACGCAGCCACTCCTAGTGGACTAATGGAGGCCTCCTGGAAAAAGCGTTGGACAATTATATCAGCTTTATCAGGTCTTCTGAATGAAATGACAGAGTGAAGACTCACAAATTTATTTTTTTTGCATTTGTTCAGTGAAGGGAATTCTAAAAGTAATAAGGCACAACGGAAATAGGGGGAACCTAAAGATCATATTGTTAAATAACAGAGATTATTTTGTCTAATATAAGAAAAAAATGCAGGTAATGAAGATGATTACTACAGTAAAGCAAGCAGAAGAAAAACCTGTTATCTGGTTGGTATAAGTAACTTAGAATGACGAAAGATAACAATATGCAAAGATGAAACTACCATGAAAATACCAGAAGCTATTTATACTTGGTATCAGGTGCAGTCCCTTCCACTAGATTCGCCGGAACTTGAGCATTACAGGTAAATTAGATTATTTATTTTTTAGAAAATAATTGGCAATGACTTCTCAACTTATGAAGCAAGAAAACAAATTTCATAACTTCCTGAAAGTGGTCCAGGAGACTTAAATTAGTATTCTTTTCCTAATCAAAAAATTTCAATCTTTTACCCCAAATTGCATCGAATGGTTGCACTGTGCACCTGAAATGAAACTTTTGCACAAGTATACATCACCATACAAGTGATTATTTAAAAAATAACAAATACATTTTGGAGGATAGATGAATCTATATGTAAAATGAGATGCGTTTACAGAGTTCACTAGCTGGACAAAATGCAAGATTATTTATGAGAAAAACCAGAAGTAAATATAAATTTTGGAAAGATGCATGCATTATGAAAGAGGAAGAATAGCATGGCGCTTGCTGAATGCAAACATAAAACTGAAAATATAATAAGAGATGGATTAAAAAATGTATTTGCAGTAGAAAAAAATTGTAAGAAACCTGTGATATGGATACAGAAAGTTGCCGCCATTTCTGCTGAAAAGTTTTCGGATCAAGCACAGCTTTAGCATTAAGCTTCAATGCAGGGGCAGAAGGAGTAGATGCAACTGACAGTCCTAGACCAAGCAGATCATCAATGCCCGAGCTAGTCTGTGAAGATTGTGATGGTGGTTGGGGTTCTAAAGATACAAGATCTGACTGAACCTGTGAAGGAGCCAAGGATAAGGAACCATCATATGCAGGAGCATTATATGCAGAACCATTGTTACTGAGACCCTTGTCTTCCTTCTCTGAAGCGGTTAAAAGTAAATCCTTGTCATTGGCCTCTACCCTCTGGGATGAAACTATAGTTTCTGCACCTTCAACTCCGATAGACATATTCCCCAGTTCTTCTGAAAATGCAAAAGGTCCTCGGTATTCTTTATCAGTAAACATGTAGGATGGCTGCAAAATATAGATTGTCAGCTAAGTTAATTAGAAACGAATACGAGAGGAGAGACACAGATGGAGAGAATCTAGATGCCTTCTGGTATACAACAGATAGACTATTAAATTCATCAAATATCCTGTCCTTTATTTCGCTACTTTGATTGTCAGCAAAGACTGAAACGGCTTGCTTTGGAGGATTAACAATTCCTTCTGCTACAGATACTTTATATTGCAGAAGCCTGTAATACAATAGGGCTCTATCATGAACATCCTGCAACCAATTAAAACAGAGTCTAAGTAGTCCTTACTAGCTACCCTGTAACAATGCGTAAACTTATTTAAAATTGTATGAAACATTTGTACCTGATGGAAATCGGCGACACCAGCTGCTAAGGCAGCTCCAAGGGCCTGCTGGGTCTCTGGGGGTCTTCTGAAGAAACATTTCATCACTGATGTAAGCAGGTGCAGTCGGACCTATGTCGCAACAGAATCAATTAGTAGAACATTGGTGTTAATAAAACAAACGACAACAAATGACATCAATCCATCAAGTCTACTATTTGCATTGCAAGAAAGTGAACGATTGGGCCTGTTTGTTTCATTGTTTTGGAGTAAAAAAGATGCAATTTTAGAGAACATAGTATTAACAAAAAAAAAATAATCAAAGTTGGAGGCTCTTCAAAGCGACCTCGATAGATAAAATAAATATAAAAATTTCAAATCAACCAAGTATATAGATAGATCGCAGAACCTACACTTCCTCAAACTTATGTGCAAGAAAAAAAGGTGCCGAATGTAAATTTAGGTAGACAACAGCATAAATAAAAATGCAATAATACAGATGTAGTTGAAAAGCACTGCAAAGAAATCCAGCTCTCATTATAATTATTCTAATTCTAAGCATTTTTAGAAAGATGGGAAAGGGACGCCCAGAAGATATTCACTAGCAAGTATGAAAGTAGATCAATGAGGGTTCAAAATGAAAATCATGAACTGCAAATTTATTACCTCTGCTGAGTCCTCATCCTCCCAGTTTTCAACTAGACTTTCCAAAACATATGGGGCATCTTGCATGTCTTGAGCATACTCCCCTAACATCCATATCAGAGCTGCCTTGGCTTTAGGTTCCTGGATATTTTTGCTGCTGATATTTCCAACCACTGCGATGCAATCATGACTCCATTGTGGATATTTTCGGAGAAGATCTTTTACAAGAACCTATAAGAAGAAATGTAAGACTATGAAGAATCATATCTAGCAATAGTTAAGTACATCGAAAGGGATTTTCGAGAATATTATCCGATAACTGGATTACAGTTACCAAAGTTTCAGCTGTCACATGGTCCTTCTCCATCTCCAGAAACTGAAGCAGCCTGTCAACAATTGCATTAACATCATACTGTTGGAGGGCTATTTTCCCAACAGCCCGAATCGATTCCCTGGCCATGGGAATATCAACATTTGCAGCATATTCACATAATTCTGTCACTGTATTGAAATTAAAAAACCTGTAACTAGTTGTTTGCAGAAAGCTTGAGATCGGATAGGAGACAAAGAATTGTTAAACAACCAAGAGATATTGCTATCACGATACACAAAACTACAGGAACAGTATAAGAAACATTATTACCAATTTCATAGGTATTGCTCTCATTCGCCACGGCAGTCAACATCTCAAGCTTCAGTTTCTTAACATAAAACGGCTCATTATATAGGCAATAGAAGTGTTTGTAATCTGTAGAAAATAGCATTGGTGCACGCATGACCAATAGATGCAAGTGGCTCAGTACTGCAAAGGACTGCTCCGGACTTCCTGAGCTGACTTGAGTAAGCAACGGTGCTTTGATGCGCTCATAAACCTGATACAAGTCTATATCAGTTTAGTTCAAATAAAAGCTGGACATCGCTGCACTCACAAATAGAGCTAGAGATGCAAGATAAAATACAAATTGTACCATCCATGAAACCCATATATACTCACAAATTCCATTAACCAATAGTTGTGTTTCTTCAAATATCTTTTTCTTATTTTGAGTCTTACTTGAAGGGATTTGTATTATGTTGCAAACTCTTAACATGTACAAGTACTACAATTTTTTCACTTCTTACTGACCAAAATTCTCTTACTTTAATAACAGATGAACAACCAACACCACCACCACAATAACAATAGTAATGAATCAAAGTTTTATGCTGCATGTATAAATCATGTTATTAGGATTGTAGGGCTGGTTTAAAAGTATATGTCTTTTATATAGTTAATTCCTTTGTTCGACTAATCATATTCGCCTGTTAGAAAGTCCTAGGTGTATGCGAAAGGATAAAACCGAATCTTTTGAGTGAGGGAAGATGGAGCACTGGTCAAGAGAGAGAAAGAGAAAAGGAGACTCAGACCACCGCTCTAATGCGTAGTAGGAAGTAGTAGTCTTAATCGGCTGACTAGAAACATATATGACGCCCTTTCTCCTAGCTCTAGCTGTCCAAGTCCGCTAGGGCTTAATCTTTGAGTAGAAGCATGGCGCTGCCCCTCTACAGGATCAACTACCAATTGTCCAAGGGAAGGAATGGACCCATTCTTCTCTTTTAAGAAATTGAAAGGGGAAAAGGCAGGAATATATATCCGAATGATACCACGAAAAAAATTGTGTACCACCGCGCTAGAGATCTAGTTTATTATATTAATTAGGGAATAAGTGCTATTCCTGCTAGTAATTGAATCAGAAGCTGAGATGTGAATCGATCCCTTGATTAGGAAAAAGCAAACAAGCATGACTTAATAAACAAGGACACTTGTTGGGTCAAGCCCATATTGATGATAAACCCTATGCAAAGGATCATTCCAAAACATAACAATGTGGTACCACCTAACTAAGACCTTTTATCATGTTGAAGGTAAGTTACTATCATGAGTAACATAGCCAAAGTGAACTGAGCTAAAGAATTAACAATATTATTATATTGTACCTGTTGATGTACATCAGTCATATCCAAGGTAAGTTGTAAAAACAACTTGATAGTTGCTAACACAACGGCTCCGTTTGCATGTTGAAGTCTATCCTCAAGAAGATTCATTATGTCAAAAATTTCATTGCTATCTGGAGGTACATACTTGGACACCATTTCAAGAATAATACACTGAGCCCATTCATTAAAGTCTTTGATCCTGGACATGATCATAGAGAATATCCAAATCAAAAACAAATTTGGAAAACACAACTGCTTTTGAAGAGTTCAATGACACAAGACCACAAAAAATCAATACAACAAATTTACTCAGTGGGCTTCCTAATTCTGCTGCAAACAAAAATAAACTTAGTATCCCTTGGTGCCAAAAGACAAAAAGATGCTTCACCAGTGGAATGCAGCATAAGCAACATGAATATACAAACTGACTGTTGACATTAACGAACAATGTCACTCCGCTATTAAAATGCTTCTGTTTTATCTCAAGAGAGATGGACACAATGAAGACTTGGTGTAAACTATTGCTCCGATGAGCATGTATGTCAATCATAAATGCAAGAAGATGATAATCATTGGCGACGAGTGTAATGGCCTCCCCTGTTAGCAGTATTTCATGGTGTAATGTAAATTGAGAGTTACATCAGCTTGATCTGAGTTAATACATAATAGAAAAATATACCAACCAGGAGGAAAAAATAACAAATAACAAATCATTGTCCAAATAAAGATATAAGAAAGGAATACCTATTTAAGAAGTAATATATAACAGGCTTGCTAAGCAATGATTCTCTTTCCCTTGATGCTTCTTCAGAAGTATTTGCTTCTAAGCTCCAAATCTCTTGTAGTGAACATAAACAGTTTGCAACCACCTAATATGAACCAATTTTATCCAACATGGTAAACATTGTTAGAAATTAAAAGGGTATATTGACAAAGAATTACTAAAGCAATGCCCCAAAGGAGCAAAACAGCACAAGTATTTCAATGTATGAATTAGAAGGATATATCATTTCAATTGATGTTTCTCCAAATCTAAAACATTTTTGCAGGTTACATTGATTTGCAGGTGATGCAAGCAATTAAAAGTATCAGGATTTAGAACTAGCCTTGTATTGGGAGGGGTTGGGGTCTTTTAACAGTTAGCACTAGTCTGGTCTAGGTTTTATGAAAATTCTTACATAAAATGACTGCATAACAGCAAAGAAGAAGGCCTTGGGAGCTAATTTGAGGACAATTCAAAATTTTATTGTTTCGTTGCATTTATAACATAGGCAGGCAGTCATCTCTTTTTCTTGTAAATTCAAGCATGTTCATTTCGTCTCATAATATCAACAACAGGATTTGTCATAACAAAGATTTCTGAAGTAGAGCCTCCTGGTGAGGCGACTCTAAATTAAATTTTAGGCTAAAGATTGATGACAGAACCTCATCATCCATGGCACATACTCGCATAAATCAATTATACACTTCTATAATGATTAAAATAAATAATAGATAAAGTCTGACCTGAGCATCTTGGTCATGAAGCATCAAATGCTTTAGTATTGCAGGGAAATCAGCATCCACGCACGTTGAAGCAGATATATGGTACAACTTCACAACCCCAATAGACGCAACCATCCTCACATAGTTGCTCTTATCTTTTAATCCTGATCCCAAAGGCCCCACCAAGTACTCCACTAAATTCGGCACACGAAGCGTACACAAACTCCTCAATGCCAATCCACGGATCATTGGATCCTCGTCCTTACAATCCCTTTGAAGAAAATTAATCGTCAAGAGTGCAAGATCTGGATTGTACTTGGCATAATTCCCGACATACAAGTAACACATTTTCTTCAAAACAATATCCGATGTTGCTGAGCACATCACCATTTCACTAAATACCGAGGACACATCAATCCCAATTGTCATGTAAGAGATCACCTTCTTAAAAAGATCCCGTTTCGAGTCATCAGTCCCCGGAGCTCTACTCCCTGCCAGCTGCCTCAGCTGCAATTTCACATCCGCAACTTCTCCTTTCCTGTAAATATACAAAACCACCAGTATCAGACCAAGGGCCCTCTTAGCTTACCTTAACAAAGTTACCCTTTACTTAAAAACAAATATTTTAACTTGCACATAAAATTAATCACCTCAGTTACACGGATCATCTGTCTGGTATAACTGATAATGAATAACACGAATTATTACAAATACCAAGAATTTCATGTTGTGGATATCGAGTTCAATTACAAACTTAAAACAAGTCACTAAAGTACAATTACTACATTCTTCATTTTTAATAATTCAACTTATAAGTCTTTTGATTCATAATACGTAGTCGACAAACAAATCCTTCATAATACGTAGTCGACAAACAAATCCTTCATAATACATACTGGACAAACAAATAAATTAAAAGTTGATACCGACTTATAACTTATAAGTCACTTATACTCGTAACTTTTGAGTAAGATAGCCAAACATGGCCTTACATTTCTTTAAGCTCCTAACTCACTCCAGCTACATTTACATTCCACCAAATGATATCGAATTTCGCGTAATAAAATCAATACAATTAACAGTAACTAACAGAATAATCACATATAAACATTCAACTCTGCACTTCATTGTGTGAAATGAGGTAACTATTAGCTATGCAATGTAATCTAACACAGAAAATTGCAATATATTCACAAAAGTTGATAGAGAGAGAGAATGAGAGAGATAGAGAGATTAGACTGTCATTTAAATTATACGTACACAAAAATTTACGCAGAGAGAGAGAGAGAGAGAGAGAGAGAGAGAGAGATTAGACAGTCATTTAAATTACAAGTAAACAAAAGTTTAGAGAGAGAGAGAGAGAGAGAGAGAGACCCAGAAGGTTGAGAAGGAGAAGCAGATCGCTGAGGAGGAACCATGATCTCACAGCAATTTTCTTGCGAATTGAATTGAAAATCTCGATTTTGTTGTGAAAATGCTGATTTTTTTTTTGGGTCCGAAATGTAGTAGTGTATTCAGTTTTGCAGTGTTTTTTTTGCTGTTTGCCTGTTTTTTCTTATTTCCCAAATATTTTACCTGTTTTTTCATATGGAATCAGTATTTTAAATGTATTCCTTTTTAAAAATAGATAAGATAATTAAAAAAAATAGAATTGATGGGCAACAAGCGTAAGAGTTCCAACAAATTCAAGCATTTTATCGAGGACGATAAAATGCAGTCTGCAACTAAGGATCTTTCATCTCGTCGTCTGCATGACGGATTCTAGGTGTTGTAAATACAAGTTGCTCAGTTAGCAGCCAAGGAAGCTGAGAGTGTTTGCCTATCAAATCAAACACAACTCAGATAATAGACAATGTAGCTTACGAAAATGACCTTTACAATGCAGAACCAAAGTTTTAAAGTTTATGTACTTCAGCCCAAGGGGAGATGCACAAAAAGTCTTGCCCGAAAATATGGTCAGTCCGATCTGATCAAAATCCGGGTCAAGACTGACCTGATTAAAGCCCGGCCTGGTTCGAATCGGGTTTAGGACCTTGAAGTCTTGAGCAGATCCTATTTTTTTAGTCAAAACTCAGTTCATGTAAAAATCCGGGATAAGTCCAATCTTTTGAAAAGTGTGGGTTTCGACCTGATCCAAATTAAAGCCCAATTTAAGCTCGGTTAAATCCTATTTATATTTATAAGTTCATCATTAAAAATATAAATTTAAATATTGAAATTTATCATACATGAATAAGATGTATACGATGTATAAGAATAGTCGATTAATTTATCATTAAATTAATAAACGAATAAATCATTATCAATATTCAAGTTGGTAGACCATAATTTTACATTTAATTTTTAATAATAATAATGATAAATTAAGATTATCAAATTCAAAATAAGTCCGGTCGTTTCAGTTCAGGCCCGACACGGCCCGCTTCGAACGTTTTAAAAGACTGATATATTTTTCGGAAGTCTGGCCCGGTCCTCGATCCTTTTGTGCATCTCTAACCCGAGCACAATAACACCAGAAACTCAAAAAATAAAGTACTCAGTAGTTTAAAAATATTATCACGTCATTTTTTCTGATAACTCTTGAAACACCAACAAATAAAACTAGAACTGCGATTTAAGGACGTCTGCATGATTAAAGTTTTTTGCTGGCAAACGTTCTACTTCATGTAGTGGGTCAGATTCTACACCAATGGGTTCCAGTAGCATTAAGTTATTGTTCCAATCGTTCCTTGATCAGTTTTTTGAAGTACATTATATCTTCTTGTAATTTCTTTCCTAAACAGAGGAGCAAAATTCAGAATGCAAACTATAGTGCCCCTTCATCTGCTTACCTTTAACTAAAAAGTAGGAGCCGGGTATAAGCACCAACTTTCCACAGGAAACTGTAAAAAAACAAAAGTATCCAACAGATTACCATTGTTTCATGTAGAAAGCAATGCTACGCCAACTTAATATTTTATGTACTTCATTACAAGCCTTGAGGATGTCTGTGTTTTTCTTCTACATACAGCCTTCACTTGAATCCTAAAAATTTTACATGGTACATTTGAGAAAATAAAATGGAAAACTAAAGCATTGATTGCTTCATGTCATGTACAACCAATTTTCAATAATCTTTTTAAAAAACTAAGAAATGCGCTGCATGTTCTCATATTGAATTGGTGTTCTTGTGCTCTGACCATTCATTTGGTTTACAATAGCATTCCCATGTGCTGTTGAATCTTTGCAGTCAACTTCTTCTGCTAACCTAAACTTGAGTATTTTTTGTAGCTGAGCTACTGGTTTGACTTCCTTAGTTGCAGGTTGATTTGGGTCTATTATGCCTGCGCCT
>PHNY01155595.1:3041-14515 GCA_003724115.2 Anethum foeniculum
GCAATAATTATATTTTTTAAAAATTTTCTTATTTATGCCTAACATATTGCTCTAAGTTCTCTTTGATCGTATTATTATCTTTTATAAGCATTCATCTGCTTACTTTATCTTCAATGTTTATACATAATAAGACCACTTTGTTGTCACTGCTGCATGTTTACAGTTTTGATATATTTCTAATTACGTCTTTAAATACATTTAATCATGCACACTCGCGATTGTGTACCTTTTTTTGCTAATTGTGCTCATCTTGTCATTGTTAACTAAATTGATAGTTACCAGACTGTCAAATAAGTTGAGTAAACTAAACTCGCATCAAGTGCAATTTCCACATCTTTTTTGTTGGTTAATCTTAATGCCTTTATACATCTTAGGACTGAATTCTCCTCCCGTATGACAACAATAAATGAATTATATGAAACAGATACAAAGCTTCGAGGAAGGTGCTGAATCTCTGAGGGATCGAAGTTTAAGGTTTTACAAAGGATGCCGAAAGTACACGTGAGTTGAATTATGCTGCAATTTTTTTTCTTGCATTACATTTTTAAAACATATCATTGCTGATTTTGGCTTTTGTTGAGAATACTTCAGATTTTCTTCAGTCCACTTTTGTGGTAAGCTAAGAAGTTCTTTACAAAATTAGTTTCATCCTAAACATTGCGTTTCATTTGATTAATCACTAATCAGTTCACCTTGGTAATTTCTTCATATATCTAGTTATGTACCATCATACCCCTCATGCACCAGAGAGATTCTTCCAATCAATTTGTTCCTTTCTGAGCTAGAATGTCTGTCAAGTTGATAATTATATATTTTTGTTCTAATCATAGCACTTTCATTTCATCAAAAAGTAGTGTTTGCTGCTGGGGATTCTTAAGGAAGTGTAAATTGCAAAGATTCGGTGACTATTAGTCTTTGTTTAATCACCTTAATAATTTGAATGGAATTTCTGCATCTTATTGGACCTTTTCTTTTTATATATCGTAACCATGCAGGGAAGGGCTTGGGGAAGGATATGATGGGGACATTGCTTTTGCTAGTGCCCTTGAAACTTTTGGTGGAGGGCATAATGATCCTATTAGTGTTGCTTTTGGAGGTGTGTCGCAGCTTCGTTACTTAATAACAAATTTATGTGAATTATATTTAGTCATATATATCTGATCTTGTGTTAGCAGAGAAATGACTGTGAAAGATTTATGTATGTGTAACTAAACCTTAGGTGGTCATGGTGGTATCAAAGTTTGTATTTTTAAATTGAACAAGGACAAATAAAGTGAAAGAACATGAAAAGTAAATGAATGATGTGTGCTTACTGAAGGTTTTGCTACTAAATTCCAGGTCCTGTTATGACAAAATTTACTATTGCACTGAGGGAAATCGGAACATACAAGGAAGTTCTTCGGTCACAGGTCAGTTTTTGTTTCTATTCTATTTTAAGTTTCTTGCATGAAATCATTATCATTATTGGAATGGTTCTTATATGTTTTCGTTGCAATTCATTTCACACTACTAAATATTTTATTGCAAGTTCTATATATTCATAACTGTTATGTTTAAAATTTATTAGCGTTTACCTTTTCATTGTTTTAAGAAAAGGTAAGATCTCCGCATTTAGAGCTACATCAAGTCAGCTATACTCCAATATGTATGTATATTTATATAAATTAGTAGTATCTTCTTTAAATATGTATAGTTTTCATCACAAGTCTGTTCGAAGAATTTTGAAGACATTTGTATTACCATCAAATTTAGTTCTGTAAGTATTTGTTTATCATTTATTCTAATTTTTTATGCTAGCTGGTTTCTTATTTGATCTTTTCCGGTGATCAGGTTGAGAATCTGCTTAATGACCGGCTGCTGCAATTTGTCAATATAGATTTGCATGATGTTAAGGTATCTTGTCTGCTTTTATATTCCGTGTTCGTAAAATAGATACATAGCAGTAAATGCTGCACACAGAGAATTGTATTTCCCCCTACTTGAGTTATTTCTTTTTGCCTATCCGTAGGTATTGTTATAGACAGGTGAAATGTGAAATTAGACCTTTTAGTTTTGTACACCACAGGAAAAGCAATCATATTTGAGCTCTGATCCTTGTGATAAGTGTAGTGGGTGCCAAAAATGATTTTTTGTCATGTTCGTGTAACACAGAAGTACACTTATTTATTTAAGAATATAATTATTATACATGAGTAATATATACATATATGTATACACACACACACACAAAATAATTTCTTACTTAACTAAATATAGGTTTTACTTATGCTACAGTTAAAGTTAAGTATATTTAGCATCGTTATATTAGTTTAACAATTTAATTATTTATGTATGTATATATTTTTTTGTTAAGTAATTATGTGTTTGTGTGTCACATGTGTCATTCCGTGTTGTTACATCATTCTGTACACAAAAGAGAAAAGGTTTTGCATACATTTTGCAAATACACGACATGTCCTGTTAGTGTTGAGCAATCAGTAATGAGGTACTCAAAACGATCTGGGTTGTATATGAGGTGGTGAAAAAGATACATGATACACGCAAGTACACGACACAGTTATAAGGTCTAGGCTAGATGTGTTAGTCCTTTTTATTGTGAAAGCGGCCCGAACTGGGTAGGCTGGACAAGCTCAGAATTAAATGTGGTCTGTTGGTCGGCACAATTATGACATTTGTCGATATGCCACCGGCTCTCCTTTATTTGGGGGTATGGTATGCCTTTTAACGATCACCTCATTACTTCAATAGGATACAAATATGGATGATTTTAGATACCTTTAGGCCCATTGCCGATACATGCATGGATAGCTGATAAAGTATGTATTCTTTCTTTATTTAGAGACTTTAATTGATTATTGAAGTTAAGATACTTTTCTTGTTATAGGTTGCATTCTAAACACTTTTATTTCTTCTGCTTTGAGAAATCATTAGGACAGTAAGTTCTTATGCAGCTGAATCGCCGAGCCTATATCTTTATTTGTTTATTTTTATAAATCCTTGTTCAAGTCCAGTGCTGTATCATATATTTCTCATGTAGAAGAACACACTATGTTTCCACTTGAATAGTTACCCTGCTTTAGAGAAATGTGGTTTTATCTTTCATGTGTTGAAATTTGTGGTTTCAACATTCACGTGTTTTCGATTATCTCAGATAATTTACTGACCCTAAAATGGTTAAGTTGACCTAGTAATAAGCTATGTTTTATTTTGCCTGTGCATCTCATGTTTAATAATCTACATTCTGGTCAAATCATGGAATTATCGTATGCCAATCAGTTCTGGTGTTTCCTTGCTATGTTGCTTCTTAACGGTCTAGTGATAATGTAGGAAGCTCGGAAGCGTTTTGACAAAGCTAGCCTTACTTATGACCAGGTGAGTATTGCATCTAAGCAATTAAGTCTTAGCTCCTTTCTTCATCAAGCACTCTGTTTTGATGTGTTAAAAGACAAAGTATATTCTTTCTATTGCTGGTTTCTATTTATGTATTGGAACAACATAAAAATTGGTAATTGGTAATTGGTAATTTCAACTCGGCTCCAATGCTTAGCGTAATTAAATTATTAGTTTTAAACCCAAAGTTTTTGTTTGTTATTAGTGGGTATTTCTTTCTAATGAAATCTTGACCTCGTTATTTATTGATGAATCTCTTCCTGGTTAGCAAATTAATATTCCTATGTTTATTGTTCAACTATAGTTTCTGGTTATGAAAAGAAAATTTAGTTGAGTAAATCTACTTGAGCTCTATTGTAGGACAACATTAGAGGGATGTGTACTTGAGCTAAAGGAATAGTATAACTCAGGGTACAAATGTTAAATTTTAACCAGTCTTGCTTGCTATAATATATGTGTATCATAATGAGGAAGGGTTGATTTTTCAATTATAGATTTAAAACTTCTCTCATCTAATCGTTAGCTCAATTATATATAACATACTAATTTACTCTGATGTCTCATGAGTTGTTTATCTAGTATACATGAAGTAGATTACACTTCTTATGAGTTTACTGTGTTAAAAGTGTTGAGAAATTCTTTCATGAAAATTGCAGAATCCCAACATTTCTAATAATGGAAATAGTGTTCCTGTTTGTTTAGGTTACATTTGTCCTCTTGTAAGAGGTAAATAAGCTAATCCAAACATCCCCAGTTTTATTACTGGCCGTGCTTCTATTTTTTTAAAATGTATATAGCCGAAAAAAATGCATCAAAACAACTTACTTTTTCGATATCATTGACCTCTGTTTGAATATCCAATATTGTGTTGTGGCAGCTGTATATATGATGTAAATAATTTAATCGTCCCTGTATTGCTGTTATGACTTCTTTTCTGTCATCAGGCTCGTGAAAAGTTTTTGTCACTGAGGAAAGGTACGAAGGGCGATATAGCTACCATGTTAGAAGAGGTTAACTACCAGTATCAAGCCTGAGCAGTTCATCTGACTTGCATCATTTTGTGAACATGTGTACTTTAGTGTACATATTGTATTCTCTAATTTCTAATGTTAGGTTTCTAAATTTCAGGATCTTCATAGAGCAAGATCTACTTTTGAGCAAGCTCGCTTTAGTCTGGTGTGTGAAATTTTCTTCACTTTCTATTATTACCATTCTAACAGAGGTAAGATAGTAGCTTCCTGCAATAGTGAACATATCATTTTTCCCCAGGTAACTGCAGTTTCCAACGTTGAAGCAAAAAAGAGGTTTGAATTTTTGGAAGCAGTTAGTGGTACGATGGATGCCCATCTCCGCTACTTTAAACAGGTAAATTTTATGTTAAAAACTTATTAATTTCTATGTTACTGTTATGCTCAATGAACTTACTCAACTTTTGGTGCATCTAGGGGTATGAGCTGCTGCATCAGATGGAACCTTATATTAATCAGGTTTGTTAGTAAATGCCTTTTATCAACATTGTATCTGGTTTCAGCTGGCTGCTTGTACATTTTAGTATATATAAATTGGATTACATCTCACTTAGGAATCAGGAGCATCACTTTGGAAGTAGGTTGGCTTGGCTTTTATTTATACACTAAAGTATTCTGGGCAGCTGGAAGTACTGCCTAGCGCACAATTTTTTTTTATATTCAGTACTCAATTTGATTAAAAAATGTCAGCTATACACTTAAGTATTTTAGGCAGTTGGAAGTGCTCCCTAGGAAGCAAATTTCTTATATTCAATTCTTCCATTTGATTAAAAAAATTGGGATACAAGTCCTAAATTTGAAGTATATCAATTGGTTGCTACTTGAATATATCCATTTCTACTTCGTGCTTGATCAGCAATATAATGACCAGTTACGACTCAAATGAATACTTCTTTTGCGACTCTGGGTCTAACTCGAAGTCTCGAAAGGATAGATTGTGTACATCGAGTGATAATGTTTTTTGAAGGAAGTATCTTCATTGCATCCCAGTGTTGTATATAGCTCATAGATCTAAAATTTTAAGTGAGTGTAGTTCAATTCTTAGGTTGATTATGGTTGCAAGAAAGAAATTAATTGGAAGATGGAGCAGCATAGCTAAAAAGATGCTTTATGAATGGGAAGCATATATAAAGTTGCTGTTGGCAAATGTTGTTTATCAGGTCCTGACTTATGCGCAACAGTCTAGAGAAAGATCAAACTACGAGCAGGCGGCCCTTAACGAACGGATGCAAGAGTACAAAAGGCAGATAGATAGAGAGAGCAGATGCTCCTCGAATGGTTCTAATAGATCTCCTAATGGAGATGGCATACAGGCCATAGGTAGAAGTTCTCATAAAATGATAGAGTCAGTGATGCAATCTGCTGCAAAGGGAAAGGTGAATAATTATTTTTGTAGTTTTGTCTTTGATTGCGTGATTTGTTTTATTTTCATCTTTTGCCTTTAATTCCGTGCATAAGATGCTTATGAAGTTGTATTAATAACAGGTTCAAACTATTCGGCAAGGTTATCTTTCAAAACGCTCTTCAAATTTGAGGGGTGACTGGAAACGAAGGTTTTTTGTTCTTGATAGCCGAGGGATGTTGTATTATTATCGTAAACAGAGCAGCAAACCATCTGTAAGTAATCTTCTTGAGTATATTTTCAGATTAAAAGGCTATATTTTAATGTCTATCCTGCCTACTCTTATTGTTATTGAGTATATATTTAGGGTTCTGGCAGTCAACTTGCTGGTCAAAGAAATAGTTCTGAACTTGGTTCTGGATTGCTAAGTCGGTGGCTTTCTTCTCATTATCATGGTGGTGCTCATGATGAGAAATCAGTTGCTCATCATACTGTCAATCTGCTGACGTCAACAATTAAAGTTGATGCTGACCAATCAGATCTGCGATTTTGCTTCAGGATTATTTCACCAACAAAAAATTACACTTTGCAGGTAGAGCCGCTCCCACATGCCCATGATGAAGATAAAATATTAATTGATTACGATTATTTGAGTAATGTATTCACTCATTATATACAACCCTATTGTTCGAATGCACAGTGTCGATAGCTTCCTTTTTAACTATATTTATATATTCTTGTTTTTTATGGTATTGCTGTCTTGATTTTATTGAAACGTATCTATTTGTGAAATATGTGTTGTTTGTGGAGTATTAAATATTCTTTGTTATTTTTCTTGCAAATGCCACCAATCGAGCCCTATTCTTATTCTACGAATAATTGATGAATATTTGGTTATTTCTCGTTTCTTGTAGTTTTCAAGGATCGAACCCTAGAGTTTACTTAGCACAAAATCTGAGCCATCTGTGGTATATCTAATGGTCGCTAGGCTTTTGGTGGTCCAGTGGCGACCAAAGATCCGTCCTACGCTTATTGTATTTAGGAATTGATATAACTAGGATTCACACAGTTTTTAAATTTCTTTAATGTTATTGACATCGAGCTTGATATATATCATGAGTTTATTGATTTAGTTTGACCGTATTGAAGGCTGAAAGTGCCCTGGATCAAATGGATTGGATTGAGAAGATAACAGGAGTTATTGCTTCTTTATTGAGTTCCCAATCTCCTGAGAGGGTAAATTCGTGCTGCATTTAGTTATGAATTTGTACGCTTTATTCTCAATCATTTTGTTACATCTGTAGTCATTTTGTATCAGTGTCTGCCTGCTAGTCCCATGGGAAGTAGTCATCACCGATCTAACAGTGACAGCAGTTCATTTGAAAGCTCGGATTTCGATCACACTGCTGTTGACGAATACACAGCGGAGAGGCTTACCTCTGCTCATCCTCATCATGAACGACCATCAAGGATTTCACAACATCAACGACCTGGTGTGAAACATGAGAAGCCGATTGACATGTTGCGAAAAGTAATGGGAAATGATAAATGTGCTGATTGCGGGTCCCCTGAACCTGATTGGGCATCCTTAAATCTTGGTGTTCTTGTATGTATTGAATGTTCTGGCGTTCACCGTAACCTTGGTGTGCACATATCGAAGGTAAACTTTATTTGACAACTGTCTTTAAACTTATTCTTTAAATAGTTTTCCTACTTTTTAGTTTTCAATTCTGTTATGTTGTTTCAGTAATTTATTAAATCCTTTTCAATGGGGAAAAAACTTTGGTTCATTTATCACCTGTTAATAGTTCTGTTTAGCAATGAACCAGAATTTTTGAGTTGGAAGCAAGCTAATTCCAGAATTAGTACCTAACTTAAAAGAACTCAACATCTATACTATTATATAAAAGCCTAAACATTGAAAGTTTTGGTTTTCAGTTTCTTTTCGATCATTTGTTAATAATATTATTATAAGTAATAACTAACCAATTACTTTTTTTTAACTAAAACACCAATTACCTTTTTCAACTAAAACATGTTACATTTGCCAACTTTTTCAACTAAAACACCTCCTTTTCCAAAAATATCACCGCATATCTATTGAAAATACCGGTTACCTTTTTCAACTAAAACATGTTACCCTTTTCTATTTTTTTCAACTAAAACACCTCCTTTTCCAAAAACATCACAGGCGGGTCTATTTAATAAAATAGAATAATAATACTATAATTGTTAATAATTAACCAATTACTTTTTTCAGTTAAAAACATTACCTTTTCTATTTTTTATAACCAAGTCTTCTTCTTTTCCAAAAATAAATGGGCAATTCTATTTAATAAAATAAAATAATAATATTATAATTATTAATAACCAACCGATTAACCTTTTCAAATAAAACGCATTATCAATTTAATTCAAAATTAATGATATAATATTAAATTTTTTAATTCAAATTAAATTAAAAAGCATACAATATTGAAAATCCATTGTATATACTTGAAAGGTTTTTTAATAAAAATCTTACCTATTAAAGATAAATGATCCTCTTGTGTGCAGTGCAAGGTCTGTAGATGTAGATAATGCACTCAACTGGTCCATAGACCACTTTATTAAACCCTCATCTTGTACACACATTCTTGGAAAGCTTGTTGACAGAGTGAAAACTTAGTTGATGTCGTACTGATAGCTACTCTGATTAGGGATGGCAATCGGGTCGGGTAGGGAAAAATCCAAATCCAAACCCGATGCTTTTTACCATACCTGACCCAAACTTAAAAAATACCCAAAAACTGAAATCCAAACCAGATCCAATGCATTTCGGATCGGGTTTGGATATACCCAAAACCCATAAATTTTCTGGAGTAGATTTGGATAATACCCGAAACCCGAAAATAAAATTCCAGTTTTTAGAATAGTTCTGCAAAACTTAAAAAATACAAGTATAGTTTAAACACTAAATTGCACAATATATACCTATAATTTAATAATTTCGCAGATAGATGGACAAAACTTAAAAGTGGCCAAATGCAGAGCTAAATATATATTTTTTAATGCATTTGAGGGGCTCCGCACATCTTCTGTTAAAATTAAACTAATGCGTGGTCCTTTTGTAAATACAGAAATAGGTCAGTGCAATTTAGTCTTATACAAGTAACCTGGCAAACGAACTAACTTGGTCAGCTCACCCTCATTGTATCCGTGCCCCTGCCAATTCCAAAGCCAAAATATCACACACACATAATCTAATCAAACCCAATTCTCATAGTGCTCCACTGTACACCATGGTCTATTGACCCATTTCAAGAAACCTCAGTTCTTGAATTTTATCATATATTAACAGAACATGTTTTTTGCAAAGTGTTATTAATTTAAGGATTAGGGTTAATGTTTGATCTTGTGATTATAGGTATGCTTTAAAAGTCCCATTCAGGTCAAAAGATGCGCTCCATGTTCTTAAAAAGATTTCTTGGCTTGTTCTTGTATAATCATAGTGTTGATTTGTTGCCTGCTCTTGTGGTTCTGTCACTTTTCCTGTGGTGGTTGATCAGTGAAAAGGCTCTTTGCTTTCATGTTAATAAGATCCGTCTCGATCTGTGGGGTTCTTTATCTTAAGGTCATTTTATATTTATATGTAGATTGTGTATGTAATATGTATGTGCATGTATGGAATTATTTTATGGGAGTGATAAAGATTTAGAAAATTAGGGTTTTACACAAATCAGTGATAAAAGTTTATGTATACAATTTATATATATAACATATATATATAAATATGAGGGACAACATAGGAATTGAAATTTTGTTTTCCGGAGACTTGGGTGCTAGTTACGCTTTTACCCTCCTCATATTTAACTTTTACACGGCAATTGTTCGGAACCCCTTAAATGCATTAAAAGAATATATTATGCCATGCATTTGGCCAATTTCTCACCAAAAAAGTATATTTTTTTATGAATAAAAATAGAATATAACAAAAAATAAGGATCAAATATAACATGATTTCATATAGTTTAATTGTTAAAAATATATCTATAAGATTCTACACTGGATTCTATGTTAAAATTTGATTTTTAAAGTTAGATGAGATTCGATGTTACATCCGATATGTTAAGTTTACTTCTTGTTAATTATGATTCTAATATTAACAAATCAAATTTAATGAAAAATAAATTGTTACTATGGTGTTCTTCCGTGTTCTTTACGCAAGGTGTTCTTCATGGAGTGCAACCCATATATATATATATATATATATATATATATATATATATTTCGGTTTTTCGAATTTTTTTGGGTTTTGGATTCAATTTTTTTCTGGTTTCAGATTCAGATCGGGTTTCGGGTCGGTAAACATAAAATACAAATCCAAAAATCGGGTTTGGTATATCCAAAGTTTCGGGGTTTCAGATTGAGTACCCCTCAGATCGGATTAATTTGCCACTTCTAACTCTGATTTTGAGAGTAGATAGGCTACTCTGTTACAATCTCAGTCACTTCTGGTTTTTTTATGAAGTTTCTTTCCATTGTTATGGTTCTGACTGCAGTGCATTATTCACTGCAAGCCCTCTGGTTTTTAGGGTAGATAGGGTACTCTGTTTTGTCTTTCATTTTCCCTATTATTTGTCTTGTACAAGCAATACCTACTATTGTAGTGGTATATATTCACTTAGTAACTTCTACTAGTACTTTGTAGGTGAGGCTTGTACATTGAAAGACTCAATAAGTTCATGTTTTGTTCTAAAAGTTAGTAAAGATGGTCTTTTAGAAATTTTATGTATGCTTCAACATTTTTATCCTTTCTGTGGTTAACTTGCCTGTCTCAGGTAAGATCCCTGACTCTTGATGTGAAAGTATGGGAACCTTCTGTCATCAATTTGTTTCAGTCTTTGGGCAACACATTTGCAAATTCAGTTTGGGAGGAAATGCTGCAAGCAAAAGGTGTCTTTCAGGTTGATCTTGTGCCTACAGGGTAATAGTCCACCCTTAATCAAATATTTATAATGAAATACCTATAGAATTCACAGAAGTATGCGTGAATCCTTTTTTTCCTGTTGTAATTTGTTTAATGTTATATTTCCAACTGGAGTTGCTAATATTACCTTGTGGTTGTTATACTGAAGCTTGTGTAAGCCTGAGAAATCACAGATGTTTTATATCAGCAAGCCTAGTCATGCTGATTCCATTTTGGTCAAGGAGAAGTTCATTCATGCAAAGGTATTCGTTCAAATTTCTATTTTGTTTAGGAGGTAGGACTGGAAGAATACAGGGTGGTCTGGGTTTTTTTTAACAATATTTTATTATGTTTTCTTTTTCAAAAATAATAATCTAACGTAACCCACTCCTGAAATTTGTTTTAGTAGGTTGAACCTATATTACTATGCAAGAACCGAGCCAGCCAATTTTAACCTTGGATCTAGTTGCAAGTGGGAAAACTAGACTCCCTAGAGGCTTTAGAGTTTAATTCTTCTCCCACTGGTATATGGACGTATGACAAACATACACATGCATAGTCTTTTGCAATATATATTTATATGTTACTTTTTTTTTTTTTTCAAAATTTCAATTGTATCAATAAATTTAGACAGGCTAATTAGATATTATATTTTGAAAATTTATATAGATGACGTGGGACGAAAGAGTTGGGTTTTAAATTTTCCAATTCCTTTTTGGGTGTTACTTTTTTTTTTTTTTTTTCCAAGTATGATTTGGGAGGGGGG
>PHNY01155634.1:9152-26250 GCA_003724115.2 Anethum foeniculum
CAAAGAACAAACAATCATCAGGAGCATACGTCAATTAAGCAACTTAATAATAATATAAACCGATTTAGCTTGCAAGTTTGTTCCCATAGTGTCATAGCAAGCAAATTTACAAAGTTATACTTCTGCAAAATTTTAAGTACACTTACCCTCCTTAAATCTATTTGGGTTCATATATAACAGTGCTCCTTACAAAAAAAATTATTAAACTATCTATACTGTTATATTAAACTAAAATATTTTAAAAAATTTCAATATTCTGATTGGTAAGTTTATAGTTTGATACTGCGGTCCAGAAGCACACTTTGGGTAGGTAGGTAGTATACCATTTACTTTGGGTAGCACACTTGGCAAGAGGGTGGGGTGTTTTAGTAGCAGACCACTGTTCGATCCTTTATATTGTGTTTGTTCAGTTTTGTACATTAAATCCTCTCTTTATGATATGATACGGGTCAAATGTATAGAGAAATAAAAGGGATCCTCCCTATTGTATTTTTTTCAGTTTTGTACAATAAATCCTCTTTTTATGATATGATACTGGTCAGATGTACAAAGAAATCAAGGGCTTGCTAAGAGACCACTGTTACAGGTTTAGTGATATTTCTCACTTTGTGAATGCGTGCTTTTATGAATACATGTTATGATTTTGTTTTCTAATTAAATTATTCCCCTTACATTGTTCAGTTATTTTTTTATTGGTGAATATATAGTTTTAACTTTTAAAGATATCGAATAATATTTGTGTACTATTACAGTACATGTATGATGGTGCTGCATTATTGTTGTTCAGAAATATGAGGAGGATTGACTATTGAATATATTGTGTCAAACTTGGTGTTTGTGGAATGATGAAAGATACATTTTGATTTTATTGACTTGCAAATCTAGGCTATTAAACTATAAGATAGCATCTTGTTCAAGATATGGACTATGCTACTGCATCTGTGCTAGAGAGCAGAGTTCAATCCTCTCTAACCTCTAAGCAAATTGGACCCCCCCTGAAATTATTTTCTGCTTTCACCAGTGTTGCGGTCATGATATAATTATTATAATATAATTATTTAATAAAACAATTGCTCACATGATAATCATGGTAAATATGATATCTAAATCTAATTATAGCCGCACAATTTAAATTACTTTTAATGTAACTATCATTTTTAACACTTATTTCCCCGCTTCCCCATCGTTGATGCCAGTTTTCGTTGGGAACGAGACATTATAACAGGTATTCATATAGTGTATCAGGAGATATTTATGGTTGTTAAGGGACGAGAGTAGTTTTTTTTTGGGAATTTTGGACTGAACTTGAGAGTTCATTCCAAGAGAGAACTCTATTATCTTGGGTTTCAGATTAGATCTCTTCAATTTGCACATGTATCTCTATATTAATAAAAAAATCAAGTTTATATAGTTATATTTGGATCCACTACCTTAATCATGTAGAATTCTAGATAAAACAATAATCCTAATTTTTAAGAGCAAATCGCCTAGTTGTAGTAAGTCTTTTCATATATCCATTATTGGGCTAATGTACTATGTGCTCATACCTATATAAAATTGAATTTATATCTCGTATCTATATGTTTATAGTATTATCTGAGGCTTCCTTTGGTGAATACTTAATTAAAGTATTTTTTTTCGATAAATGCATCATCATAATTCCGATTTTAAAATTAATTTGCTCGACAATATATCAATTTATACCTGCAAAGTTGCAAGATTTGACTATCCATGTAAATTCTTATTAGATAATTATTTTAAAATTGTCACTTAATATGACCTCCACGACAGCGTTTCGACCTTCGGGGTCATTGATAACAAGAGTCACTTACTAATTTAAGGTTTAATTAACTTGTATGAAGTTTAGATCCTTCAGTCTCATTCACAAAGTTTTGGCTAACATTGTTAGCTAGAGCCATCTACTCTTCGAATAGATCTTGTGGTATATGAAGAGTTCAAACCAGTGTCTCTGAGCTATAAATTGTTATATATTAAATATGCTCTACATTGATGAGAGGTCGCTCAGGTCACAAAATTGTCCAAAGATTCTACTTACTAATTTCTCATCATTTTGGTTGCAAGTACCCGACTTTTTATGTACCATCATAGCTCAAAGGCGGTTTTTCAGTCCATTTATTGGCATTATCATTGTCCCCGCAGCGATTGATGCATTTAAGTGGATAAGATGGATGCGATAAATCATTGATTTAGGCCGGAACAAATCTGGTTGCCCCAAGTATCTTATTAACTGATTAGGAAGTTAAGATAGTCGGGATGAACCGCACAATATATTTTTCTTAACATTAAATAAAAAGCGTAAAAAATAATACTTATCTTAAGTTTGTGTCCAAGATTCACTTGTGTTTGCAGATTTTTGATTTCGTCAAGCTGTAGTGAACTACTTAAATAATTTATCTGTACCAAAATTGTTATAGAATGAGGATGTCCCCACCTTAGCATAACTTTGTAACGATGCTTACGCGTTGGTACACTTACTGACTCCACGGTAAAGATATATGAATGCAACTTTTGTTGTTTGCACATAATGACATCAGAGCACTTGTGATTTTCTCCGGTAACAAATGTTTTTGTGTGTTCGATTATCCCATGTGTTTGTAATTATAGTCCTGACTTCCATGTTCATTCAGGAAAAGCTTTGACTTTAACACTTTTATTTTTTTCGTTTGTATTTCAACTAGATTTTGGTGATCGTTTCTAGCGGCTGTCCACGTTCTTTGACTAATACTGAATTATGGATTGAAGAAATATGAGTATTTTAGCAACATGTATCCGCAGTTTTTAATTTTATGAACTTTAAAAGACTGAACGTTTTGAATTAAATGTATTGCAACAAATGATCAAGTACTCATTTGAGATTAATGGGTGGCAATTGCAATGTCATATGAAGGGGATGATCTACGTACATGTGCTAGTATTAAGTGCAACATCTTGATGACTTTTCAATTCCCTTGGTTACTGGAGAATGACTTGACTTTGAAAAAAAAAATCTAGCAAGAAGAAGATCAAGTAGAGTTTGTGTACATTGGTCTGTACAACGTGAAAGTGGGGAAGTAGATGATAATACTGTATGTGCTTTTGTTTGTGAGAGTTTGACCAACTTTTACATGATATGCTTTTCATGTTGGGTGCTTTAATTAAAAGCGAACATTATGATCTGCTAGTTATCAAGTTTATAAACTTGTTAGCCTATTTCTTTGATATCCTACCTTTTACCTTAGCCTCGTAACAACCCTTGATAAAGACCTTTTGATTTATACATGCATGAAGTCTAGATATTTTGGTGGACCAACATGCTTATGGTAGCACATGTGCATTTGATTGAACTTGAGTGATACGGTTACACCTAAACACCTGTAATTTTTGAGTTTTTGTGAGGTTATTTTCCATCCAAAGCATGTTATTTATTCTTGTTGATTGAGACTTTGATGTTATTCATGATTATTTTAGTTTTTTTAGACTATGTGTGTATACTTGAATAGTTATGTTGGTGTGTAAAGTTGAGGAATCACATTATATGATATCTAAGAGCTACTACATTATTAAATTTGTATGTGTGGAGTGCTATGATATTTTTCATGTTTAAGACTTGGCAGTCAGAATAAAAATTGAATTTTGTGTGTAAATTCACTATAAACCCTCACGAGATCTTACTCGTCCGCTAGGGCTATCAAGGGATGTAAAGGGCTTGTTGCATATGTCAAATGCAACTGTTATCACCTACGAGTAGTTACGACTTAAATTTTTCCTTTTTCTTTGCCTGAGGACGTGCAAAATGCTAAGTGTGAGGATGAACCTCCCCTTCTATTCTTCTCTTTCCTTGAAAAATCTCGAGAGCGCGTTAGAGAAAATAAATAAGGACAAATCTTTAAACTTCATTTAAACTCGAGAATACAACATAAAATAGTTAGCCTCGTAAAAATGAACTTTAAATAATATACTTATTTTTAAAAAAAATAATAAGGCTAAAAAATTGGTTTATATTACTTTAAATCTAAGGATCAAATTTTAAGTAATAAAACCCAAATACTGATAAAAGAGGTACATTTTAGTTTTAATATTATACTAAATTTTAGCCTCGTGCGATGCACAAATGATTTTTAAACTTTTAATATTTTTCTTTTAATAATGTACCAACTTTTAGTTTCGTGCGATGCACAAATAAATTTTAATATATTTTATTTTAATATTATTTATGTTTTAATATATACTTTTTATTAATAGAAAAGTAAATTATAAGAAAAAATAAAATGTAATAATATGTTTGATGAAATTTTATTTTATTTATATTTTTAAATCATATTATAAATGATAATTTTAATATGTTGTTGTTGAGATTCGAACATTTAACACATTATATAATAAATTTATATAATGATATTAATTAAGTACGACTTAATTAATTTGATAAATAGTGATATTCGAATATACTAATATTAATTCTGAAATTTATTTGTTAAATAATTAAGTGAGACTTAATTATAATACAAATAGGAATTTTGAATTAATAATAATTCCTAATTAATTAAGAGTTATAATTCGTTTTTCTACTCTTTATATATTATCTCTTGTGGCTGATTTTTAAGGTTAAGACTTTTATTAAAAACCCTAGCCACCAAGGGGGAAGATGGAGAGAGTAAGAAGAAACGATTTTGTGCTAATACATATCCGATTCTTTAGTTCAAGCATTTGTGTGGATACCGATAAAGCATAGATGGCGAGAGCGGGATGCGTGGTGATTGAACAAGCTTTGGATCTCCGTTATTCTTCCATTAATAAATTGTTAAAGCTTCTTAAGGTAAACAATCTGATCTATGAATTAAATATCTGTTTTTTCGCATGGATCTTGCGTTTGAGTTTCGCTAATTTTGGTTTTTACGATTTTAATTTACGATTTCCGCTATGTTTGATGCCTCGAAACCCAACATGTTGTTGGTGAGATTCGAACCTTAAAAATATTATATAATAAATTTTAGTATTATATCTAACAGTTTCAATCAATTTGATTAGGAATATCTAATTGCTGTGAATTGAGTTACCAAACTATGGACGGACCACACTACCGATAAAACTTTTAATGTTTCATTAAATTTTTAATATATAGTATAAACTAGTTTATATACAAGGCGATGCTCGAATTACTTATATATATATTAAAATCCGTTAAAATAGGTTTAATACAAAGTAGATCTTAGAGATTTACTTAAATAAAATAGTTAATAATCTTTTAACTATAATAAGGTCCATGACTATGACCAATAACAATATATTTAAATAATAAAATTCTTATTTTTTTTTATTTTTAAGGTAATTAGATTCTTTTTTTTAAAACAATAAATAAGTCAAATATATTCATATTTGTATTTAGCACCAAAATAACAAAAATGACATATAATATAATTCCCTACAAAAAAAAAATAAAAATAATGAAACATAATAGAATCCGGATACCAGAAGATGTTACCGTACCCGCCCACCAAACCCTACCGCAACCCAAACGCTAATATCATTTGTGAGTCCAGAAAATAGGCCAAGCCCAACAACAGAAAACCCACACAATAAAACCCCAAAAGATCCAATTAGGGTTTCTCTTCTCCACTCTCCCCTCTTCTCAAACAAACATTTTGTACAGCGAAAATGCCGGCAGGTCATGGTCTTAGATCGAGGACACGAGATTCATTCTCACGAGCATTCAGAAAGAAAGGAACTATCCATCTTTCAACGTACTTGAGAACTTATCACATCGGCGATTATGTGGATATCAAAGTTAACGGCGCTATTCACAAAGGCATGCCTCACAAATTCTACCACGGCCGTACTGGTCAGGTCTGGAATGTCACCAAACGCGCCATCGGTGTTGAAATCAACAAGCAGGTTTAATAATTGTTTCTGTTGTGTTTATTTGTCAAAATGTATGTCATATTTCAACTTATTCTGATTGTTGTTTCATGTTATATGTGTTGAGTGAAGTGAATTTCATAGTGTTTGTTAATTGTGTTTAATATTTTGAAGTAGTTTCGGTTGATTCGAGTGATTTAGGAGGACAATTGGAATGTATTTGCGTAGTCTAGTTTCGTTTGGATAAATTTGTAAGTACAGTTGGATCTATATGAAGCAGGTTATATATTTTAGCTCAATGTGTAAGAAGTGTGTGTGTATATTGCTGGAAAGAATGCTATTTGAGATTTATATGATTTAGTTGTTTGCCTGTTATAATGTTATACGAATGCTTGTATTGCTGAGTGCTATTTGAAATTTGATGTTTTAAAAGTTTTTTTTTGGATTACGATGAGTGGAGTGATTTACGAGTACAACTGAAATGCATTTGTGTCGTTGTAATGTGTTTCGGATTTAATAGTTATACAGATTATAGAATGTGCTGGTAATATAGTTTATCTGGAAGCTAATGTAATGTTGTTAGACTAGTCCCTGATTTGAATTGTAACTCTTTTTTAGTGTGTGCTAAATGATTTGCGTAAAAGAAGATTTTATTTTAATTTTATAGAGCCAACAAACGAGTTAATGGCTTAGTCCAATAAATATGTTCCAAGCTTCAGATGTGTTACTCATCAACAGCGATGACACTCTGGATTTGTATGACAAACATTTTCTCATGGGCACACTGAATAGGTAGATTATAGTTGGAATATCTTGTATTGCATTTCTATTGAGTTGTTTAAGTTACCTGGTTTGGTGTCCCTTTTCTCATGCTTTAGAGTTTAAAATTAGATCTGTACACACATGTTCATGCTCTCCTCTTCCTCAAAATTAGAGGCGTCGAGGTACATTTTTAATTTAGTTCATAAAATGCATGACGTTCCTGAGTTGCCTTGTGTGCTATTGTTCCAGTAATAACATGTCAAGACTACTCTGTTTTACTATGTTGTCTCTAAGAAAGACAGTTGTAGTCTGTAATACTCAATTGTTGTTGAGATAATGTAGTAGTGCTCTAGAATATTTGGCACACTTTTTATTTATATTCGCATTGTTTTCGGGATTGATTGTTTATTAGACAGTTTTTAAGAACCAATGGTCACTAAAAATGCAGGTGGGTAATAGGATCATTAGGAAGAGGATCCATGTGCGAATTGAGCATGTAATGCCTTCACGGTGCACAGAAGAGGTGAAACTACGGAAAAGGAAGAATGACCAGCTGAAGGCTGAGGCCAAAGCCAGAGGTGAAGTCATCAGTACCAAGAGGCAGCCTGAAGGGCCAAAACCTGGTTTCATGGTAGAAGGAGCAACACTGGAGACCGTTACCCCTATTCCCTATGATGTGGTTAATGATCTTAAAGGAGGATATTAAAAGACAGTTTGCTCTTTACTGTATTTGGTGATGGTAAAATTTGCTAAAATGTCTGGATAGTTGTTTCATTAGACTTGGGGTACTGTTTTTGTTTCTAGCTATGTTTAAAGGCATGTTTCAAATTTTGTGTTCAAGTGACAATGTCAAGCAGCCTTTTGCTGGGTAACTTCAGGCGAAAATTTTCTTGTGTTTTTGTTATTTCACAGTATTTTAAGGTGATAATTGTCTCGTGTTTTTTCGTTGAGAATTTGTTTTTTACTTTCTGGAGAAGTAATAATTATAAAAACAAACAAGACCTAGGCGTGTGCTTTGTACTGATGAATATAATGGAGTGAATATGTAAGAAAATGAAAATTTCTACCTGTTCAATTTGTAACATGTGAAGGCAAGCAAGGTTATTGTTAAAAAGGTTGGTCGATTGAAGAGATTATCATCATCCTTGCCCCAGCCTGACCAATCCCTGCTACGAACGGATGATCTCCTTTTATAGAAAAATTTATTACGTAACAGGTTTGTGATATATATAGAAAGAACTTTGCTTAAACAAACCCGAATCTCTTTGATATGCTGCTGGGGGAGGAGAATTGGAAATTTTATAAAAATTTTTGAAAAACAAGTTGGTAACAGCCTGACAGGTATACAAAGCACTCCTTGCTTTAAGTACTCTTTACCTGGGGACGGGGGGTTTGGGGGAGGAGTCTACCAGAAACTGACCTGATCCCCCTCTCTAAAATTGATTGTTACTTTGACAAACAAGAATGAAGATCAATAAGGTATGTGTTCTTTGTGAGTAGAGAATAAACTCTATTAAAGACACATATTTATGTAACTACAATCAACAGTTTATTTGGCAACAGTTCCCTATATTTTTATTAATTTCTAAAAGTTCCATATATTTTTCATTATGCAATTTGTTGTGGCCCTTATAGGCAACTGAGCGTTCTAAAATTTGAGCCACAAGACAACCCACTGTCAAAGACCTCGCAGTCCAAATCTTGACACTTGTCAGCTCATGAACATTTTTCCATATAAAAGAGTAACAATATGTTACTTATCCCATCTATGATTACATCTAACTCGCATATCAACATGAATTTTCAAACATCGACCACGCTAGAGTTGCGGTGTCCTTGACCAATCTTTGTACTAAATTGATTAGCAAAAAAGAAAAAGAACATTTAGACCAGTTCTTAGCCATTTCAATCTCTGTTATGTTTCTTTATCTCTTTAGCAGTGTTCTCTCCTGGAAATATGCATCTTCTCCAGGAATTCACCAAGTCCCATAGCCATAAAATTATAATCTTAATAACATCCACCATCTTAATTATTTACCTCATTGTTTCATTTGTCCTTGTCTCCAAATCAAATTCTAGGCTCCCGCATTACCCCTTGAATTTACAGCACATTTCTCCTGTAGAGGACCTTTCTTCTGCAACCTCTCTTGACCATATTGTTTTCGGGATAGCATCGAATAAGGTCACATGGAATTCCCGAAAAGAATTTCTTCGCCTTTGGTGGAAACCAAAGCAAATGCGAGGCTGCGTATTTCTTGATTACAACGCAACTTCATCAGATCAAGACAGCCAAGATGATATGTTCCCTCCTTTATGCACGTCCGAAGATACTGCTAGATTCCTTTACACGTATAGAGGAGGACTCCGGTCTGCTATACGTGTCGCACGTGTCGTGTCAGAGACGGTTGCCCTTAACCATACAAATGTTAGGTGGTTTGTGTTTGCAGACGATGACACCGTGTTTTTCCCGGAAAATCTTGTAAAAGTTTTGTCCAAGTATGATCATGAATTATGGTACTATATTGGGAGTAATTCAGAGAGTTTTACACAAAACAGGTTCTTCTCTTTCAATATGGCTTATGGAGGTGCCGGATTCGCTATCAGCTATCCTCTCGCTAAAGTACTAGCAAAAACTTTTGATTCTTGTATAGAACGATATCCTTATCTATATGGAAGCGATGGTAGAATCTCTTCTTGTTTGGCTGAGCTTGGGGTATCCTTAACTAAAGAACCTGGCTTTCATCAGGTGATGATTACATCTTTTAATTCTAGCTAAATGAATGGCGAGACACTTTTTATTACAAAAACACAAACCTTGACCCAAAATACTACATTTCACAGTTTTGGTCCTAAATACCACATATGATGCATATTTGGAACTTCTGTAACATTAAAATGAGTGATAGACATCTTTAACATGAGTATCTTTTGAAAATTTCTTGGTAGTTGCATTTCATATTTTATATCCTCTCTACGGAATTGTGATATTTTAGGTCATCTTCTTAGAATTGTTATGTCTGGGACATTATCTTCTTTTCACTGATCTCATGTTTTTTTCTTCTTGAAATTTGGATTAGGTGGATATGAAGGGTGATGTGTTTGGTTTATTAACAGCACATCCCATGGCACCCTTAATATCACTACATCATTTGGATAGTGTGAACCCAATCTTTCCATATATGCCATCATCGTTAAAGGCCATGGAACATCTATATGAAGCTGCAAAACATGATCCCCACAGGATTATACAACAAACAGTTTGCTATGACGTGTATTTTTCGTGGACGGTGTCAGTATCATGGGGATATGCTGTTCAGGTGTACGCAAGGAATGTACCTTTACCCTACTTGCTTCGTGCACAAAGGACGTTCAGGCCATTTAAGAAGGGGAAACGTATGAACAATAATTTTAATTTTGACATAAGGGAGTATGAGTCGGATAGATGTCGAAGAGCAGTTGTTTTCTACATGGATCGAGTGTCCTCTGAAAAGGATGAAATACAGACTGTTTATAAAAATAATATATTACAGAGTAGGTCCATGAAACTAATGCATGCTAATTGCAGTCGGATACCTGCTTCACCACTCGATCTTCAAGAGATCAGGGTGACCTCCAACAAATTCGATCCCGACGTTAAACAGGTACACTCACTAAGTTAACTTTCAGTGTAATCTTCAACACTAAACTTTGCTAAAAAAGGAAAGAAAGAATGTTGAACACCCAGACTATGAGAATTAAGAAGATGGATATTCTCGCTCTTAATTGCAGTTTACATTTACTTTGTGGTGATAACAGAACAAATATGTAAAGACTAATTTGTTTTTGGTTTACCCAGTTGCTGGCACCTAGACGGCAATGCTGCAATGTATTGCCTTCCGCGAACAGTGAAGTCATGGAGATTTCCCTTAGAGAATGCAAAGATGAGGAATTGGTTTACATGCATTTATAGCGATTCTTCTATTGACTCGAATTACTTTAAAAAAATGAGTTACTATTGATGGAAAATCGGTTTTGAGGAAGCTGGCAGTTGAGCCTGGTGGGCGCACACATCATAGAGAAATGCTTGAATCAAAACCATATATCAGGAGATGGGAGTAGTAACATTGTTGGCTTGTTTATTGACGGTTCTGTTCAAATGCCACAAGAGGCATTGACCAGTTCCAAATATCGGTAAAACTAGAAATTAGTTAGTAAATTATACATGGAAGATTTTAGGCAACAGCTTACTGTGTATATATGCAGGTTCTTTTTTCACCACAGAAGAGGTTTTGAATTATATCTCGCAAGTGTTCATCTTTGTGATTCTTGATTGGGATAGAGAAACACAATTACTAGTTACATTACATTCACTAGCATGAAAACATCTGACCTATTTGTTGTCCATTAGAATTATATCAGTTGTAACTCAAGAGAGAAACAAGTCGTCTAAATATGACACATTGGAGAAGTACGGATCAATATATTCTAATATCAGAAAATGAACCAAACTAATACACGCATCACCACCTTCCATATGCGCTACAAGTAAAGAAATAGTTTGTGTGCATTGCAGAATAATACATTGTGAATGAGACAAGTAATGCACGAGTTGCATCGAAGTGATTTTTTTTCTTTAATACAACCGCATGTCCATGGTGCGGATCAAATACTGTTGTAATTACACAAATCTGAAGTGCAGGATTTGTGCAATGCTTTGATTCACTTTCGTTTTGTGTTATTTGGGACAAATAATTCACAGATTACAGTATTTCGGGTCTTTCCCAGGAAAAGGGTATTGGCTGGTGTTAGTTGAGTATTGTAGGCTGTAACATTCACATATAAGCTACCTGCCCAGCTTCAGAATGCATAAAACCAACCTAACAATTGTCATTTGGTTTAGGTTAACTCACCCAAAAATGGTCGGTATTCTTCCTTGCATAACCACACCATAAAGTTTAACCACTCCAGTTTCAATATTCAAATCGTAAATTCCACTCTTTTAGCTTTCCAACCTGACAACAAAAAATGTACGTAATCTAGTGAATAAAAATTCCTGAACGTTGCATATATAATAACTAAAGAGTATCTTAATTAAAGATATTAATATAGTTGTTTAATACTTATGTTCTGTTACGTTTGTGCTTAAATAGTCCAGCTTTGTCAACTCATACCATACCATACCATCTCTTTTCTAAGAACAAACTCATACGTCCATTGTTAGAGCTCCCTCTCAATCAGAAATGTCAATGTTGAGAACACTAATGTGCTTGGCCACAGCAGCCATGATCATCAACTCAGCCATCGCAACAAGTACTTTCACGGTAGGAGGTCCAACTGGAGGGTGGGATATAGCCACCAACCTACAAGCATGGTCATCTTCTCAAGCATTTTCAGTTGGAGACAGTCTCGGTAAGTATACATATTGTGCTAAATATTATGTTTGACTTGAGGTGCAGTAGCACCCTCAAGTAACCAACACTCTCAAAACATTAGTGTGTTGGGCAGAATGTATAAAGGTATATCTGTAATTTGTTAAAAAAATAGAAACTTGTTTAGACTAACGTGACTCGAGAACCGAATAATTTGATACTTGAGCTAGAGTTTGTCTAAAATATTGCCAAGTCGAGTTCGAGTAACTCACCGATAGCTCGACTAGCTTGACTCATTTACATGCCTAATGAGAATACAACTCTCTACTAAACATGATCTAATGATCTGGCATAATTCATTAACAAGCTATTTTTTTCTTCAGTTTTTCAGTACACGTCAAATCACAATTTGCTTGAAGTTTCAAAGGAAGACTATGATGCATGCCAGACCAGTAATCCAGTTCAGGTGTATCCAAGTGGTGCCACACCCATCACTCTCACTGCTCCAGGGAGCCGTTACTTCATTTGTGGAGTCGGTGGACACTGCAGCTTAGGAATGAAGGTTGAGATTGTAACTCTTGGAGCTTCAGCCCCGTCACCAGCTCAGTCCCCAGAAACTACAACTCTGCCATCTGATCCCCCAATCTTGCCTGCTGCGTACCCATCACCTTCTGAAACACCATCGTCTCAACCACCAGCTAGCACAGGTCCTATGACAGTGCCTAGTTTTCCTTTAAATGGATCTCCACAAAGCTATAATCCAGCCAACGCACTTTCTACCCTACCTCCTCCATTTGCAGCAGCTCATGCGACGGCTACTTCTTCTATTTTGTTTGCCATACTCATGTTGGTGGCATTGTTTCTCTAAAGCATTTCATACTTCAATCCTTCTTCAAATTGTTATACCGCTTCTTGTATTTTTCAGCTATACGCTCTTTTATTATCTCTCTTTCTATTGTGGATAGTGAATGTAATATGATTCAATTCTTTTGCACGCAGCTATATATGTCACTAATACACTTATATTAATGTTCCATATCAAAAGTAATTTTGAAAGGCTGATATTTGTTTTTGACATGAAATTTTTTCCTGGTAGAGTTGTCAGTTAAAAAATTCCTAAACCGAACATTGGCTGTGCAAAAGTAAATATGCATGGCTTTCTAAAAATCTAGAATTCCAGCAAGGAAACAAGGCCATCACACAAAATCATTTTATATAGAAAGACAAGCGGAGTGTTAGAGAAGGGCCTTGTCGCTTATAAAGTCCATGACCTTGTCAAAGGGGACGACCTCTGAATTACAATATTACATAAACACGTTTGAAACGTATCTTGATTATGTTTCCACACATCCGATCACTAAAATCATGTCACTACACGTTAACAATTTACAAATTCAAGTTCCTATAACTTCAGATGGAACATATGAAGTTCGAAAAGTAGAAGAGAATAATTCATTGAACAAGGGAGATCAACCATTTTACTTATGTCGACCACGGCAGGTGGCATGAATTGCCACATGGAAAGTCCAGGACAGCCAGCAAAAGGTATCAACTTGTTTTCAGCAGAGAATGCAACCGCCCAAAATGGATAGATGAGGCAGAAGGCCTGGTTGTTTGCTACAGGATTTGTGTTGCTGGTCCAGCTTCTCTTTATCTTTCTTTATCCTCCGTTCTCATCACAAAAGTCATTCAAAGAGTAAGTGAAAGTATTAGCTTCAGGAATGATTTGAGATTCAGCAACAAAATACAAAGACTGATAAAGAGATAAACAAAATAGAAAGAGATATCGAAGATAGAGAGAAATTAAGAAATCACTTATACTATTCAACATAACCCCAGGACAAGTATACGACAAACATTCAAATTTATTTTGGCGCCTAAAAAATACAAGAGCTGAAATTTGGTAGTATTTATTTTTAATTTCTAAAATGTCGTATTTACTAAACTGTCCCTATCGTTGTTGATAACAAGTTTGAGAATAGGGATGGACATTGATTCGAAATATTTCGGGGGTGGGGAGTGGTATCCTGATTCCCATCTTTTCGCGGGTAATTGGGGATTTTTATATATTTTTATCAAATAAAATCTTACGTATAATTTTAATAAAATTAATTTAATAAATCACGATACATAAATAAGTTTTAAATTTAATATCATATTTTAAATAGCAATTCGAATTTAAATCTATTTATAATAAAAGATACTATTAAAATTATTTTAATTAAATCATATTCTACTACAAATTTTTTATATAATAAAAAATAATAAATTTAAACTTTAAAAATATATATACATTATATTTATTAATGATAATTTAATTAAAATACATATAAATTAATATTTATTTATATTAAATATAATAATCGGGACCGGTGCTGGAAAACGGGACGGGGATACCTTAATCCCTGACCCCGCCCCAACCTCGAATTTTTTTCAAACTTTTTCCAATCCCCGACCCCGCCCCGATTCTCGATTCAATTTTTTTTTAAACTTTTTCCAATTCCCGACCCCGCCCCGGTCCCCGATTTTTTTTTTCAAACTTTTTTCCGCTCCCTATTTCAAAACCAAAAACTTTCTCAAATTTCCGATCAGAATGGGATGGACCTAGTCCAGCTACCATTATGTCCAAATATTGCACCTAGATAAAATAGCAAAAGAAATTCAGTCACCTAAATATTATCTGTCGAAATGTAAATCCAACAGTTTGATGTTTCAATTAAATAATCCAATTTTTAGGAAAATATTAATAGGAGGTAAAAATCTAATCAAAGGATTCCTTTTTTCAGATACATCATGCATTTTTGAATTGTTTTAAAATAGTAAAAACATTAATATACAAAATAACTTTATCTAAATGTTTTAAATCATTTGGATGATGATTACTAAATCGTTATTATAGCATAATAGTTAACAAGAGAATCGAATTCTTATTTTTTGAAATATTAAGGTGTTTTACATAAAAATTTCTATGCGAGCGCACCAAATAATTTACTATATATATATATATACACACTAACTTACATCCCTGTGCGATGCACGGGTTATCTTTAATATTAATATATTTATTTTTATAATAAATATATTAGTTGTAATAAATTTTGAAGTAAACTCTTAAATATGTTTTATATATAATAATTTTACGGGCCTAACTATTTTAGAAAATTATTCAAATAATACAATATAACTATTTTATGGGTGTAATTATTTTATAAATATACTCTAAAACGCATATGAACCTAACTATTTTACAAACTCATTAATTTTGTTTTGATCCAGACTCATTATACCGACCAACGGAATATATTATATTTAGTTTATTTTTAATTTTATTTTAACTCGGACCCATAATGTATATTAATTTTATTTTAGCCGATAATTACATTATATAGACCAACAGATACTATATTGGTTTTAATAAAATAGTATACAAATTTACTTTTATTTTAGCCAAGGCCACTAATATATATTACTTTTATTTTAGCATGCTAGTTCCATTATTCCGACCAATAAATTAAATCTGATTTATCTTTAATAAAGTAGTATAGAAGTATAAAAAATAATTAAATAAAAATATTTATTTAAATAAAAATAAAATATAAGATTAATTAAATAAAACAACAACTTATTTTAGCACAGAGGCCCCAGACCCGTGATATGTATTAATTGTATTTAATTCAAACTACTTAAAAATTTTCCATCTAATCCATAAGTTACAACTAGGGGTGCAACGGAACAGAGCCGTTCGTGAACAAAATTCGAACTTGGCTGGTTTAAGTCAACTCGGTTCAGCTCGTTTTCTTAAACGAGCCGATCTTAAACATGAAAATGAGCTCGGATGAGTAAACGAGCCGAGCCGAGCTTTTTGTTTGTTCGGCTCGGACTCGGCTCGTTTAGCTCGGACTCGGCTCGGATTCGGCTCGATCTCGGCTAACTCGGCTCGGCTCGGATAAAGTGTATATATATTAAAAATAATAAACTTTTACTAATCACTTGTATAAAGATTTCAATTTTTTTTTACTAATTTAAAACATATTTTTTACATATTTAACTTACTATAGATTAAAGTAGATGAGAGTTTTGGAGTTATCCCGGAGATTTGATAAAGTGAAAGTGTGAACTGAAATTGAAATAAACAGACAAAAATTAAGTACTTGTACTTCAATTAAGAGGGAAATGAAAAAGTTATCTCCCGCCTATAAATATTATTAGTCTTAATCTTAGGTGCTTGTACAATCCTACTTGTGACTTGTGTTTAATTTTTTTTAATTTTTATTTTTTTATAGAATAATTAACACATATCCGAATTTTACATCGTACTAAAATGATATAGACTAAAAAACAAGTGTAAAGTGTAAGTGTGAGTATATCATTGTAAGATAAGGTTGGAATTTGATCTTGATATAACTTGTAAAATTATAAATTATACTTTAAAATTGGTCGATTAAAAAATATAGACAAAATATTAGTAGACAACTCGATTTTGTTCGAACTCGGCTCGAGTTCAGCTTGGGTCAATTGTTCGTCAGCAAACTCGGGTTCGACTCGCTTATTAACGAGCCGATCTTGAACATCACTTTCGGCTCGGTTATGAAACTCGGGTCGGCTCAGCTCGATTTTAAAAAAAAATTAAGCTCGGCTCGGCTCGGACAGAACTCGGCTCGGCTCTGTTCGTTTGCAGCTCTAGTTATAACAGCTCGATAATGAGCCTGTAGCGCCCAATTCTGAAACCCAATGTTATGTCATCCACGAAGGGAAGTATCCAAACCCAAATTTAAAGAATCACAGTTTTTTTAAAAAAGATAACTTTTTCTATTATAATGTTTTAATTAAAGTTTTCAATATTTTAATATTTCAACTTACCAAATTTGATTTCAAAGTTTTCAAAATTTTTCTTGTAAATTTTATATTTTATGTAAGGGTTTAAAGGTGAAAATTTTAAATCTAATTTTATGACAATTATTTTTATAAATATATATAAGTAAGGGTAATTAGGTAAAATCATCTTGTACCAAAAAACAAGTACCGACGACCAAACTTTTAATGTTTCGTCTATTATAATATAGTATAGATAGTGTGTGTGTGTATATATATATATATATATATATATATATATATATATATATATATATATA
>PHNY01155669.1:2423-22414 GCA_003724115.2 Anethum foeniculum
CTTGCAATAACTTTTAAATTCTTGATGCTATAAAGGCAGCATTTCTCTAATTGATGTTGAAATCGAGAAATCAAATAGCTAGGTATTGTTGCATAAATTAAATTTTCCTACACACATCAAGAATAAATAGATCAATAACAACATATAAGTACTGCCATTCAAAGTATCCAACATGGTATAATCCATAGCTATAATAAATATGAAAGATATAAACTCTGCAAATAATTTGTGGGGTGTTAAATTTTGATAGTGCTTGTTGTTGAATTTATAGGTATTGATAAAGCACTTATAGATGGAATTATAGGAGTATGCGTTAATGATAAAACACTCATTAGGAATATAAAATCACTGATAGCAACTTTCTTTAATATTGACGTGAGTATGCGTTGGCTATGAGTTGGTTGAATATTCGACTTTAAAGTAATTCTAGGAAAATATTGAATAAAAATTGTCGTAAGATATTAATTTGATTTGACTTGAAGAGTAATTATGGAAAAATATTGGGAAAATTCGTAGTTGACTTTTCTTCAGTAATTCAGGACCTTTCCAGATCTAATTTGACACTTGGACCACTTTAGAATTGTAGGAAATTCCGTTATCTTCGTGTGAGCTGTTAAATCGTCCAATTCCGATTTCTGGAATTCAAGATATGGTCAAAACAATAGTGTGTGTAGTCAAACAAATCCGAATTTTCTTAATTAAGTTTTTATTCTCAAATATTTTCAAATTTAGAATTTTCTTTCTTCCTACAATAAAACAATAGAATTTATTGAATAAAAATCCAAATGAATGCTATTTGGCATGAAGAAAATATTGTAGAAAAGTTGTAAGGAGTTTTTTTTTTCAAGGAAACTATTGTTGGCATAATTATGAGTTGACTTATTAGTATTTATCTAAATGAAGAATATAAGGTAATTATAATTTTTGATGCTTATTAATTCAAAGAATTTAGGAAACTTATGTTGACATAATTATGAGTTGACTATATTTGACTTGTAAAGTATATCTAGAAAAATATGGTAAAAAAGTTATAGGAAGATTTTTTTATATTCAAGGAAACTATTGTTGGCATAATTATGAGTTGACTTATTAGTATTTATCTGAATGAAGAATATAAGGTGATTATAATTTTTGATACTTATTAATTCAAAAAATTGATAAAAATTGAAAAATAGATGGGACGATCTGAGAGGCGCCACATAAACGCCCCCGTCTTCTCCTTTATATAAGTATATTGATTGATTTGACATTAAACTTGTTGTAAATATAAAAGCAGCTCGCGTTTATACTTAATAATCGTTTTTTACGTAATTACAGATTTCGAAAATCGAAACTAGTCGATTCAAATACCAATTTGTGATTTGTTGAATGATTTCTGAAAAGTTGAATAATTTATCAACGATTTATCAGTAATTTATTACTCCCTTTATCTCTAAACATATGTTCATTTAAATTTTTAACGAGTGAATTGACTCAAAACTGAAATTTTATATATTATGTAATTAAAACAAATTATATCATTAAAAGGTCGTCTATTTTTAATATTGTAACTTTTAATTTTTACAAATAAAAAACAAACAACTTTTGTTAGTTGGTCAAACAATCGTTAATTTGAATTCTAGAAAATTAAAATAAACATGTATTTAAGAACGAAATAATTAAATTGGTCAGAATTTTTTGACATGTATATCGGTAATTTATGAAAAAATCAGCCAATTTCTTTAACTATACTTTTTGGACATCAGTTTTTTTTTTAAAATAAAAATCAGTTTTTTTTATAAATAATTTTTTCAATATTTTACTCCCTCCGTACCCCTGAGTAGTATACATTGGGGGACGGGGGCTCGACACACATTTTAACGCTCATTTATACCATAACTATATAAATAAATTTAAACTTTTTATTTTTCTAAATAAAAGTATAACACTTGAAGATTAATTCAGAAAAATAAAATTTTAAAAATGAATTACGGAAGTATACTTTATATTCACTTTAAAATGCGTGTCGAACTTAAAAAAAATTATGTATACAATTCACAGGAGGGAGGGAGGGAGTGAGTAACTTTTTAACCAACTTTGACAGCACCCCCATAAATATTTTAATATTTTAACCTTTTTTTTTTACTTTGACTGTTTGACAGCAACCAAATAGTGGGATCCACCTCAAGTTTCAACCCAATCCTCTTCTTCTTTTATATATATGGTTGAAATATAGAATAATAATATCAACCTATACATAATACATACACACAAATATATATACATACACAGCATATCTTAAGTTTCGGTTTATGTCAAGAATCAACATTGCTTGCATTTCTCACGGAAATATCTGTTAATATCTTCTTGTTTCTCGCTCAATTATATCCATTGTGATCCTATTTTCAAGAACTATACATACAATCATACATATTTATATTGATATATATAGGATTTACCCAAAAGGATGCAAAGGGCTGTTGACAATGTCCTTGCTATCACCAAAGAGTGAGTCTTTTTTCAATTTTTTCATCTTTTATTTGTATAATTTTATGACCCTTTTCAAGAAAATAATAAAGGGGTCATTTTTATTCATGTTTGTGTTAATTTTGTTGATTAATTTGATGAAAGATTTGATTTTGTGATGCTGGGGTTCCAAGATTTTGGTTTTTGGTGATGGGTTTTTGATTGATTGCAGTTTTTGTGTTTCTGATGATTTTTGCAGTTTTTTAAGTGATTAGGTGAGGTTGTTTTGATTTGATTGAGTTGAAATGATGTGTGTTTGTTTTGATTTTGCATCTAGAATGAAGGAAGTGTTAAGTTACCTTAGTGTTCCTAGGAGGTTTTAATTAGATAGTATATATATTTTAACTCGAATTCTCACTTGAAAGGCCAGTTTTTGGGATTGGAGAATGGATCATGAGGTGCAGAGAGGAAATGATGTGTATTTGTTTTGATTTTGCAATTTTTAGTTCAAGTAGTTTGTTTTTTTGTAAGTGCTAGATTTTGTGCATCTAGAATGAAGGAGGTGTTGAGCAACCTTAGTGTTAGCAGGAGGTTTTAATTAGATAGTATATGTATTTTAACTCGAATCCTCGCTCGAAAGGCCATTTTTTTGGGATTGAAGAATGGATCATGAGGTGAGGAAATAATCTAACTTAGTTTTTAAATTTGACAGTACTTGGGGCAGAAGGGTTCGATCTCGAAACCTCTCATGAACATGGTTTTGGTGTCATTTTAAGTTACCAGTTCTTTTTAGTCGACGATTTTAATTGGATCATAAATTAACAGTTTTAATTGGATCATATATTATGATAGGGGATAGTGGTTGTGTGTACAAATGTGTAGTTCTTATGTACACAACATTTGTCAATAGCTTTTCGATTTATTTTGTTAGTTGGTCATGGTTTTCAAAGTCATCCTTTCTTGATTTTAAGTAGCTCGACATAGTTTTCTTATTTGTGCTGGAAATTTAGAGGTTTTGTTTGGATTGTAAAGAAATGTAGGGACATGTTCATAGTTGAGGTGTGTATATTTTTGGATGAGTTGTATTTTCCGCTGAAATTTTGTCTTGAGCCGAACTGTATTTTGTTATTGTAGGGTTTGGCATTTATGAGTTCTTTGAATATAGTTATATAGTTATTAAATTATTTATCTAATTTGAGTTTTTCGGTTGCAGGTCAGTGAAAACCATCACTTACGAATCGTTGAATAATATTGTTAGATTCATAAATGGGGTCTCGGCACTCTTATTGGCTATGATTCCAGGGAAGACTTCCATTCTTGAAGGAATGCAAGGTTGGGAACTCAGACCAACGTTTCGAGGACCCCGGCTTCCTCGTTGGATGGAGAAGTAAGTCATGTTTTGCTGAACTTTCTTAAGCGAGACTCTTTTGGAGATTTCAGAGATACCTAATATATGATTTAAATCGTCCGAAGTTTTGTATAATATATACACTGTGTTTCCGAAACTAGGATAGAAAAGAAAAGAATAGAAATTGATCAATTTTCTCTTCTCTCCAAATCTTCCCAAAAGTGGGGATTTTTTTTTTGGAAACAAATATACAGAGAATTTCTTTCCCATTCTTTAGCTTTCGTTTTCTTTCCTTCCAAAAAAATCACTCAGGAACAAGTTGAGGAATTTCTTTTTTCTTTCTTTCTCTTTCCAAAAAATAGTTTCTGGAACACAATGATAGTGTTTTGTTTGGCTAATCTAACTTGATAAGGAGAACTTCCTCCACTTGCTAGTACAACTTGTAGCTTGGTACCGTATATTTTCATTTTTGATTTGTATATGGGATACCTAAGATTTTTAGGATTAAGTAGTTGTGCTGTTATTATCTTGGTAAAAACTTAGTGCTGTGGGGTCTTTTACAAATGATTTGAAGTTTGTGTTCTCTTTGAAAATGGGAGTTCATGAAAAATCCATCTTATGATATATAAAATGGATCAGTGTCCTTTTATCTAAAATACATGGAGGTTCCATTTAGACTTTATCTATTATAACTGATTAGAATTCTAAGTTCTCTTCACTTTATATTTAGGATTGCAGAATAGATTATATTTCTAAATCCCTTCCAGCCAGACTGCTAAAAAGATTGGAAACTAGCCTAGAGAAAGACCAGTATGGTCTTTGACTGGGATGAAAGGGCTCAATTCTCTGTATATACTTGCGAAAAACTTGTGTGGCCTCGTCTTCTCCTGGCCTAATAAAATGATTTTTATTTATAACCCAGTTCTAGACCTGACTGGGCCGAAGACAGATTCTGCTCAAACATGGTCTTGGGGGCAACATTTCTCTCTTAAGTCGTCTCTTTTTCTGTTTAGAATGCTAAGTTTCCCTTCTCACGAGACAAATGCTGCTTGCTGAAATTCATGGTTCTTTTTTTGGTTATTGTAGTGGTGTTTCTTCTTTCAACCAATTCATTCACGAACTTTCGGTGGACTCTGATACGGGTTCTAGTGTGGATTATTCATCTGGGGATGATTATACTGATGATGATGATGACGACACTCCTTCGACTCCGCTATCTCAAAGTTCCCGAGTCTCGAGAACAAGCAGCTTTAGTAGGCGTGACAAGCACTGGGGAAATTGGGCGCTTTGGTTCAGATATATACTGGCATGGATGCTATTTCCTGCAAAGTTTCTGATGGGTATACTGCTTTATTTCTCCAGTGCATCTCCTTTTAGGGGCTCAAATGTAAGCACTACCTTGGAAGAGTTGCAGCAGTTAGATTCAGACAGCAACAAGAAAGCGCTGAAAGACCATATCATGCAACGTGCCACTGATAGGAGACGTGGAGTTATCGAGGTTTTCTTTGAATATATATAATTGTTGCAGGAACATATATTATTGTTATTCTTATTATATTTTCACATAACATATCCAAATCTAATATTTTGTCTCATGTATTATGTAAACCAGGATATTCATTTAGGAACAGAAATAATTATAGAGGCTGTATTTGATGTAGTCCACAAGGCAACACATTGTCTGCTATCACCATTAGAGACTTCCAAGAGATTAGTAAGATGGTTCTCTTCTAGTACCATTGAAGATATCGCTGATGATGCTTCAAGTGTTTCCATTCCCACTGCTACTCTTGCTGAGACTGATCCCGCTCTTGGAGAAAGAACTGCCAATTTACGTGATTCCCTGAATACAGATGGTCGAACATGTCGAGATGTCATCACAGAACTCGGGTAAGGTTTTGTATTCTAAACATGACTTATTAACCTGAGCAGCTACATGCATGTAACTTTGGGACTTATTTCTGATCTTTTGCTGCATTGGACCTCTCAGGTTATTTTATTTCATTGTAACATTTAATAAGTTTGAAAACATGTTTTAGATCTCCTATTCGGGGTCCAGAAAAGTGGAACTGCCAAACAGTTTGAATTTGTTTAGTGTCAGGAAATTTTGTCTTAATATTGAACCACAACTCTGAAAAATTGCTATCCCCTAGTTATAATTTTCCAAATTGTGATTTTTGGACCAAAGAAGTGAATCTTAGGGTCTGAAATTTTACATTTTTGTCTTCTCATTGAAAGATAAAAATTAGTTCCTAAAAAGGCAAAACCAAACAAGTTTTGTTACTTGACTAACTATACCAAAACCTTAAGGTGTTGGAAAAGGCCACTAAATGGATCTTATAATTTACGACTCCCCGACTCATTCAGAAATCAGATTATGGAATTGAAGATTGGATCACTATGAGCCAAGCATATTATGGAATTGAAGATTGGATCACTATGAGCCCATGAACAATAACCTTACTATCCAAATCAAATATCCAAGTATATTGAGGATAGCGGGACTCGAATTTGGACCACTTGGTATATTTGTGCTTTGGTACCATGACAACTCCCTCAAAATTTAAGATGTTAGCAAAAGTGAGGGAAATGTTCTTATATATTTGTTTAAGTGCATAAATTAGTCTTCCCTAAGCACTGTTTGATTTTCATGCTAAGATGTCAGAACTTGTACGGCCTTGAGTAAGTTAATTGTAGTTTAATGTGCAGAAAGGCAAATGGTCCGGATTCATGTAGGGCTTCTAGGAACAGTGAGATGCTTGGCTTTAATTTTTTTTAAAAAAAATCTTTGCTCCTAAAATTTTAGTACTATATATAGAGAAGACAATTAAAAAATGGAATTTGCAGTTTTTTTTTGGGAGAAGTAACTATTTAAGTTGCAGATTGGTGGCAGCTGGTGCTCTAAATGGGAAGTAATTTTCTTGGTTAAATTGTTTAATGTCCAATATTTTAATGTGAACCAATTATTTACATTGGCTTGTGGTTTCAATGGCAGCTACTTACCTTTTCATTTATCCATTGCTTATTTAACCTTAACCCTCAATTTTATTAAATGGGCATGCTATCTCATTCTATTTTTAAGATTGAATAGTTGACTTTAATCACTGTAAACCCTAATCAAATGACAATTACTACCACAACACCACCTAGTTCACGTGACTCATATTTGCAATTGACTTTCTTTGGGCGATTAATAATGTTTTATTCTTCCTCAATGTATTAGGTATCCTTATGAAGCCATTCGTGTAGTCACTGCTGATGGGTATGTTCTCCTTCTGGAGAGAATTCCAAGGTATTAAGAAGGTTTTTTCTGTTCCTGTTAATCAAATCGATTGGTGGTTCCAGTAAATGTCTTAAAATACAGCGGCTGTAATGATTTGTGCTTGCTCTTTGACTTTGCAGACGTGATGCAAGGAAGGTTGTTTACCTACAACATGGAGTATTTGATTCTTCTATGGGGTGAGTTATTTTCTCTCATGGATTATAGTATGAATAATATATGCTCGGATATTTTTGAAGTTTCTTTTTCTTTTCTTTTGTATACCTCATGGAATCAACCAAATCTAGAGCTTTATTTCTGTCAGTGTGCTGTAAGCCAATGTCCGGCTCTTAAAGTTACATCTTGGTTCGCAGCAAATCTTTATCTTTTATGTCAACGAGAATTTGCTACATGTTATGTTGATCTTCCATTTCGCAGTAAAATTTTATTTGCATCTCCAGTTGAGTTGTAATTCAATTATTGATCTCTTTTTACTAGTTGGGTTTCCAATGGAGTTGTCGGCTCTCCAGCATTCGCAGCCTTTGATCAAGGTTTGTCATTTTTCTGCCTATATAAATAAAAAGAATGCCCTTTAAATTGTTTATGATGTTCATATTTTTTATGGCATCCGTTCTTTTCCCCTTTACAGGATATGATGTTTTTCTTGGTAACTTCCGTGGCTTGGTTTCCAGAGAGCACATCAACAAGAATATTTCTTCACGACAGTAAGTTCTCATTTGCGATTTTGTGGAGTTTATTTTAGCAATTATAGATTGTCGATCAAATTACATAAAAAAATATGGTTTAAATTGGAACACTCAAATGCAGATATTGGCGTTACTCAATAAATGAACATGGTATGGAGGATATACCAGCATTGGTAGAAAAGATTCATGAAGTGAAAACAGCCGAGTTAAAATCTTTTCCACTCAAATCGGAGGAAGAACAAGCTAGCAGTGAACAACCCTATAAGATGTGTGCAATTTGTCACAGTTTAGGAGGAGCTGCAATATTAATGTATGTTGTTACCCGCAGGATTGAGGAGAAGCCTCACAGGCTCTCAAGATTGATCTTGTTATCACCTGCTGGTTTCCATGATGATTCCACATTTATTTTTAAAATTTTGGAGTATTTATTTCGTTGGATGGCTCCTATTCTTGAACCCATAGTTCCTGGATTTTATATACCAACCCGGTTTTTCCGTATGCTGCTGAACAAATTGGCACGTGATCTCCATAACTATCCTGCAGTTGGAGGACTTGTTCAAACGCTTATGAGTTATGTTGCAGGTGGAGATAGTTCAAATTGGGTTGGGGTCCTTGGGTTACCACACTATAATATGAATGACATGCCGGGAGTTTCATTTCATGTGGCTCTTCACCTGGCACAGATTCTCCATTCGAAGAAGTTTCAGATGTTTGACTATGGGAGTGCAGCCGCCAACATGGAGATATATGGTTCAACTGAACCATTGGACGTGGGCGAATATTATGGGTTCATCGACATTCCTGTTGATCTTGTTGCCGGTCGTAAGGACCAGGTGATTCGTCCAACAATGGTGAAAAAGCACTATAGGAGGATGAAAAATGCAGGCGTGGATGTAACGTTCAATGAGTTTGAGTATGCTCATTTAGATTTCACATTTTCTCACAGAGAAGAGCTCTTAACTTATGTAATGTCTCGTTTACTACTAGTGGCGCCGAGTCCAAGAGTAAAATCTTTAAGGTTAAAGAAGAAGAGATTAGAAGTTGATGGTGAATGAATCTAAACCTGGTAAATAAATTCCTACCTAGCGCTTGTTACTTCTGAATTCAAGGTGCTTTCTGTTATTGTATACTCGATTGGATATTACGTAGAAGATTTGCAGAAAGATGGTTACGTCGTGTACACTGTTGTTCAAAAGATATAGAGAAGGCCTGTATATGCATCAGCAGCAATTTCTTCGCCCGAGTTTTTTGAAGGCGTAGAATTACCATGCTAAGGGTACACTCTTTAGTTCGTCATGTAATAGCTTTTTNCGTGGTAAAAGAGACATTGATCATTGTATAGAGGTTTAGTTATGCTTTGTACAAGCTGTTTTGTACACTTCTCGGTGTGATATATGTATTTTGTTTACTCATTTATGATATATATGATCACTTCAAAGCACTTTGGCCTAACTATTAGGCAGTGAAATATCATCAAGAGAGAACTTGAGATCATTGTCATTAGGCAGCTGAAAACAAAATTACAAGTTGCAGGCGCAAAACATTCTGATCAATTGAGAAGGACTGCAGGACAAACGAGAAGGACCAACTTACCGGCTACAATCTTTGTCAAGATACTGAAATGCTGCAATTGTATTTCGACATGAGGTCTGCCTGTGTACAGACACGCGCATCCTAACTTCACTAACATCAAAATAGATTCCTCAGAATGAGTTAGCCAAGAAACGCATGAATGTATGTGCAGTTACAGATTACCTGACTTTGGCCGACCAAATGTCTAACTAAACAAGGATACAGAATATGATCTCTGTCGTAAGAGAAAAATGCCGTAAGAGATACCTAATATAGGATGAGATGTATTAGTAATGGATCAAGATAGTTCATGAGCAGCCAGAATTATATCAGATGGGAACTTGTCAGTCTTAACAAACTAATTACTTGAGCATAGCTATTTCAGTGCACAAGTACAGAGTTTTTCTAAATTTGAGAATTATGTGANCGCAGACATATTTTCTAGTTTTTATCCCTCAAATCTCGACTTGATTTTAGTCCGATTTCAACAAGAATCGAGTACTTCGTAGTTCATTTTACGAGCATGATATATGATCACTACAAAACACATCTCAACTTGATATGCTAGCATAAATTGTTTATCATCAGAAAGAACTATGGTTATGTACTTGTGTACTATTGTATTTAGTGAAATTATATTGCTAAATCAGGTACAGAGTTTTGTCGGACTGGTAATTACCACTTCAAGGGAGAATGATCTGACTTGCTTTTGCAGACCAACTCTCCATCAAGATGTAAATTTTATATGATCGAACCTAGTCGGTTACATTTCCATTTCTGGCTGATTTTGTCGGTTGATTTTGTCCCATCTTCTTTAAGTTATATTCGTACAATCCTACGAAACAGAAATGGATAGTTAACCACCAGCTAGCTAGTACTACAACAGTAGTATAAGAAGAGTAGAGATTGAGGTGTTTGAGCATTCAGCAGAAATGGAACACCTTGTCTTGATAACATTCACATTATTTTTCTTGATTTTAATACGATACCTTCTTGGTTTATCGTCTAGAACAAGACTTCCACCCGGGCCAATAGGCCTCCCACTCTTGGGTAACCTCTTGCAGATTGGTCCAAAACCACACAGATCACTAGCAAAACTAGCGGAAAAATATGGCCCTCTCATTACGATACAACTAGGCTGTGACACAAATGTTGTGGTATCATCATCTGAAATGGCTAGAGAAATTTTACAAAAGCATGATGCTGATTTCTCCGGAAGAGCTGTTCCGGATGCTGTGGCTGGAGGACTACAAAACCATGATGTTTCAGTGACATGGATATCTGCTGGTAATCAATGGCGAACGATAAGAAGGGCGTTGAACATCTACTTCACAAATCCTAAAAAAGTAGACAACTTAGAAGGGCTTAGGCTAAAAGTTGTGATGCAAATGGCTAACCATGTTAAGGAGTTTAGTAAAAGTGGACAAGTTGTGGATATTGGGAAGCTAGCCTTTACAACAGCTTTGAATCAGATGTCAAACACTTGCTTTTCAGTAGATGTTTCTGATTTTGATTCTGATCAAGATGTTAATGGATTTCATAAAGCGGTGAAGACTATCATGAAGGTTGATGGGAAGATAAATTTTGCAGACTATTTTCCTTGGCTAAAAATATTTGATCCTCAAGGCATAAGGAGAGATGCTAAGGCTGCCTATGGTTGGCTTGATCAACTTTGTCAAAAGTTTATTACTCAGCGGTTAAGGCACAGAGAATCTAATTTTCCAACTCATGGGGATCTCCTGGATTCTTTTCTTGATTTCCAAGAAGAAAATCGGTCTGATTTCGACATCATACACATCAAGGTCCTCTTAATGGTATGTTTTATTTCTCTCTGTAGAAGTGTTAAATGTTCTCTTAAGAAGAACAAAGCTAGCTTAATTAATTTTAAGAATTGGTTTTCTTGTTAAGCACCTGTGCATTTGTTAATTGTTATGCATACATGCGAATGATCATTTCAATCAAGCAAGATTGAGAAGTCAATATGTTATTTTATTTCAGGATTTGTTTATTGCTGGAACTGAAAACATCTCAAGTACACTTGAATGGGCAATGTCTGAGCTTATACTCCATCAGAACGTAATGCATAAACTACGCGAAGAAATTCGTGAAAAAATTGGAGGGAAAGGAAAACTAAAAGAAGCTGAAATCCTTGAATTATCATACCTTCAATCTGTTCTAAAAGAAACAATGAGGCTTCACCTACCAGTGCCTCTTCTTCTGCCCCACAAATCAGAGATCAATGTAAAGCTGAATAGCTATACGATTCCCAAGAATACTCGAGTAATAGTCAATGCTTGGGCCATTGCTCGAGATGCAAATTCTTGGGAAAATCCTGATCATTTTGCACCAGAGAGGTTCATATGCTCTGAAATTGATTACAGAGGTCAACACTTTAGTTTTCTACCATTCGGTTCAGGACGTAGAATGTGCTCAGGGATTCGCTTGGCTGAGAGGGTCATGAGCTCGATTTTATTGTCACTTGTTGCACAGTTTGATTGGAAGCTTCCGAATAACATGTTGCTTGAGGAATTGGACATGGATGATACTTCTGGCATTACCGCAAAGAAGGCTACACCACTCCTTCTTATCCCAACAACTATAAACTAGCAACCATAAAATGATATGATTTTCCTGATTTTTAAGTCAGTTCCTTTGGTCCAAAAGAACAGCTTGTACAGTGTGCTATGTGGAGCAGATGCAGTTTTTTTCTTAATGTTCAATCTTTCTGTATCCATTAAGTCTAACTGTGGTATTTAGAGCAAGTGCAGCTGTTACAATGTGCTGTCTAGAACCGATGCAGTTCTCATAATTATTAGGACTCCACTCTAATAATAAACATGTAAAGCCTAAGTTTGGCTGACATCTCTTTTAGTGCTAATAGAAAGAATCAGATACCCACAATAATATGTATGTGTAGCAACTAGCAAGTAAAAAAAAAACATCTTTGATTACTGCAAAACACATCTATACTTGATTATTAGGCTATTAGCTGATATCCTGGCATGAATTTGGAATCATCAGAGAGAACACTATGGTTAAGTAACGTACTTATGCATGATTTATAGTTTAATACATCAGAGCTTTAATTCAGAACGAAGTCTAATGCATTTTGTTAATATTTAAAATTTTAAATCCTTTAAGTGACAAAGAAATTAACAACCTGCATGCATAAAATTATATAACCAATCATTCACTTCACTATTACAAAACCAGATAAAAGGCCGACAGAAGTGACTCTTAATAAACATGCAAATTTAAATGAATGACTGATATTCAAAACTTTCCTATCTGATTGAGCCTGGTAGGTGACATTTCCATTCTAATTGATTTTTACGGTCGATTCACACAGTGGATAGTTAACCACTTGCTAGTACTACAACAGTAGTATAAGAAGAGTAGAGATTGAGGTGTTTGAGCATTCAACAGAAATGGAACACCTTGTCTTGATAACCTTCACATTATTTTTCTTGATTTTCATACGATATCTTCTTGGTTTATCAGCTAAAACAAAACTTCCACCCGGGCCAATCGGCCTCCCACTCTTGGGTAACCTCCTGCAAATTGGTCCAAAACCACACAAATCACTTGCAAAATTGGCCAAAGAATATGGCCCTCTCATCACTATACAACTAGGCTGTCACACAACTGTTGTGGTTTCTTCATCCGAAATGGCTAAAGAAATTTTACAAAAACATGATGCTGATTTCTCCGGGAGATCAGTTCCAGATGCTGTGGCTGGAGGACTACAAAACCATGATGTTTCAGTGGCATGGATTTCTGCTGGAGATCAGTGGCGAACGATTAGAAGGGCGTTGAACATCTACTTCACAAAACCCAAAAAGATAGACTTGTTAGAAGGGCTTAGGCTAAAAGCTGTGACACAAATGACTGACCATATTAAGGAGTTCAGTAAAAGAGGGAAATTTGTTGATATTGGAAAGCTCGCCTTTACAACGGCTTTGAATCAGATGTCAAACACTTGTTTTTCAGTAGATGTGGCTGATTTTGATTCTGATCAAGTTCATACTAATGGATTTTACAAAGCAGTGAAGACTATCATGCAGGTTGATGGGAAGATAAATTTTGCAGACTATTTTCCTTGGCTAAAAATATTTGATCCTCAGGGCATAAGGAGAGATGCTAAGGTTGCCTATGGTTGGCTTGATCAACTTTGTCAAAATTTCATCACTCAGCGGTTAAGGCACAGAGAATCTAATTTTCCACCTCATGGAGACCTCTTGGATTCTTTTCTTGATTTCCAACAAGATAATCAGGCTGATTTCGACATCATACACATCAAGGTCCTCTTAATGGTATGGTTTCATTTATATCTTTATGGCAAATATAAACCAACAATTCTATACACAATGGCCTGACCATTAATTTTCAAGGGATTCAGGGATATTATTTAGACTATTTTTTCTATAAGTATATTTAAAATTCAGAAACAAGACTATTTTAAACATTGATCAAGTCTTATTACATGAGTTCATCTTTTCAGAATGTTTAAAGATTACTTAATCACTCGATTTGTTAAAGTACTTTTTTTTTTGCTAGTTAAGTACTCAAACAAAACCGACACTCACAAAATGGGAAGGAGGTAGTACAAATATATCAATTTGTACACTATACAGCCCGACATACACACATGCAAGGGGGCAGTGCTCATTGATCAGCCCTCTCCAAGGGGGTCTGCTACACTGTCTATTGATATCATATTAGTAATAATTTATTTCAAGTATCTCGACATCTCTGCTAGGATCGTAAAAGGTAGAAAATCATTATGCATACATCTTTTTCCCTCGTGATAAGGATGCTTAGAAGCGTTAAAAGTGTTCTGGTAAAAAGGGCTAAGCTTGCGTAATTAACTTTAAGATTTGGTCTTGCCGTTTAGCATCTGTGCATTTGTTATGCATTTGTCAAGCAAAATTGAGACATCTATATATTATCTAACTTTTCAGGATTTGTTTATTGCTGGAACGGATAATATTGCAAGTACAGTCGAATGGACAATGTCTGAGCTCATACTCCATCCAAATGTAATGCATAAACTACGTGAAGAAATCAGTACAAAAATTAGAGGGGAAGGAAGAGTAAAAGAAGCTGAAATCCTTGAATTACCATACCTTCAATCTGTTTTAAAAGAAACAATGAGGCTTCACTTAACAGTGCCTCTTCTTCTGCCCCACAAATCTGAGATCAACGTAAAGCTGAATGGCTATACGATTCCCAAGAATACTCGAGTAATAGTCAATGCTTGGGCCATTGCTCGAGATGCAAATTCTTGGGAAAATCCTGATCACTTTACACCAGAGAGGTTCATAGGTTCTGAAATCGACTACAGAGGCCAGGATTTTAGTTTTCTACCATTTGGTTCAGGACGTAGAATGTGCTCAGGAATTCGCTTGGCTGAGAGGGTCATGAGCTCGATGTTAGCGTCACTTGTTGCACAGTTTGATTGGAAGCTTCCAAATAACATGTTGCCTGAGGAACTGGACATGGATGATACTTCTGGCGTTACCGCTCAGAAGTCTACACCACTTCTTCTTATTCCAACAACTATAAGCAACTAGCAACTATAAAATGATACATTCTCCTGAAATGCAAGTCAGATCTTCAGGTCCAAAAAGAAAACTTTGTTACAGTGTGTGCTTTGGAGAAAGGACGCAGTCATTGTCCTAACTATTGATATTTTATGATGCTACCTGTTAATCTCTTTACGATATGTTTAAATATATTTACATCATATTGTCCTAAGTATGAGCCTGGATAGCCCAAGGACTTATTCTCTGTCATCTAGGTTCTGGTTCGACTCTGGCAGATAGGTTCTGGTTCGACTCTGGCAAATACTCATTTGTAAGCCTATAAGCCATATTAGTCAAAAAAAAAATATATATTTACATCATATTTACATGTAATACTGTAAAATATATTTACATGTAATATTGTAAAATTATGTATAACTATATAAATAAATATACATATCTATTATAAATATTAATATTTAAGTATTAATGTATTTACGTAGTAGACTTTCGTGTTCATGCACTCGAAAATATACCTACAAACACAAATTTTTTCCGTCATTTCGTTTCATGCCGTACCATTTTTTCAAAATTCCGGGTCTATCTGTGATCTACCACAAAACACATCTCAACTTTATTAGGCTATTTGTTCTATAAAAAAAAGACTGTTAGTTGATATCCTGGCCAAGTTTGTATCATAAGAGAGAACTATGGTTAACTTTGTACTTGTGTATGTTTTATAGTTCAATGTATTAGAAATCTCATTCAGAGTGAAGTCTAATGCATTTTGTTAATATCTAAAGTTTTAAATCTTTAAGTGACAAAGAAATTAACAACCTGAATTTATAAATTATATAAGCAATTATTTATTTCATACCCACCTCCCCCTTATATAAACACTCGTATTCTGAGGTTTGAGAAATGGGTTTAGAAAAAATAAATTCTCAACCAAATTTTAGATATGAGGTAGGAAACATATAATTGATTACAGAATACGCGAACCAAACAACCCATCATGAATTCCTCGCATAATCTCAAATGAACTTTTAATCACAATTTACCTTATAATTTCACTAGAGTGGGGACATGGGCACCCATAACTTATACCGTCGGTCTGCCATCACAAATTCACTATCACAAAAACGGACAAGAGGCAGACAGAAATTGCAACTCCTTTTGCCAACAACTCTTAATAAACGTGCAAATTTATATGAATGACTGATATTTAAAACTTCACTATCTGATTGAACCTGGTAGGTGACATTTCCATTCTCAATGATTTTGCTGGACGATTCACACAATGGATAGTTAAGCACTTGCTAGTGCTACAACAGTAGTATAAGAAGAGTAGAGACTGAGGTGTTTGTGCATTCAGCAGAAATGGAACACCTTGTCTTAATAACATTCACATTATTTTTCTCGATTTTCATACGATATCTTCTTGGTTTATCTGCTAAAACAAAACTTCCACCCGGGCCAATAGGCCTCCCACTCTTGGGTAACCTCCTGCAAATTGGTCCAAAACCACACAAATCACTTGCAAAACTGGCCAAAGAATATGGCCCTCTCATCAGTATACGACTAGGCTGTGACACAAGTATTGTGGTTTCTTCCTCCGAAATGGCTAGAGAAATTTTACAAAAACATGATGCTGATTTCTCCGGGAGATCTGTTCCAGATGCTGTGGCTGGAGGACAACAAAACAATGATGTTTCTGTGGCATGGATATCTGCTGGTGATCAATGGCGAACGATAAAAAGGGCGTTGAACATCTACTTCACAAACCCCAAAAAGATAGAAATGTTAGAAGGGCTTAGGCTAAAAGTTGTGACACAAATGGCTGACCATATTAAGGAGTTCAGTAAAAGAGGACAAGTTGTGGATATTGGAAAGCTCGCCTTCACAACGGCTTTGAATCAGATGTCAAACACTTGTTTTTCAGTTGATGTGGCTGATTTTGTTTCTGATCAAGATCATGTTAATGGATTTTATAAAGCTGTGAAGACCATCATGAAGGTTGACGGGAAGATAAATTTTGCAGACTATTTTCCTTGGCTAAAAATATTTGATCCTCAGGGCATAAGGAGAGATGCTAAGGTTGCCTATGGTTGGCTTGATCAAATTTGTCAAAAGTTCATTACTCAGCGGTTAAGGCACAGAGAATCTAGTTTTCCACCTCATGGGGATCTCTTGGATTCTTTTCTTGATTTCCAACAAGAAAATCAGGCTGATTTCGACACCATACACATCAAGGTCCTCTTAATGGTATGGTTTCATTTATCTCTTTATGGCACATATAAGCGAACAATTCTATTCACAATGGCCGAACCATAAATTTTAAGGGATTCAGGGATATTATATATACTATTTTTTCTACAAGTATCTTTAAAATTCAGAAATAAGAGTATTTTAAACATTGATTCAGTCTTATTACAGTGTATCTTCTCAGAATGTTCTAAAATTACTTGATTATTTGATTTATGAAAGTACTTCTGTATGCCCAAAGCAAAATTGAGAGATCTATACATATTATTTAACTTTTCAGGATTTGTTTATTGCTGGAACGGATAATATTGCAAGTACAGTTGAATGGGCAATGTCTGAGCTCATACTCCATCCTAATATAATGCATAACCTACGCGAAGAAATCAGTACAGAAATCGAAGGGAAAGGAAGACTAAAAGAAGCTGAAATCCTTAAATTACCATACCTTCAATCTGTTTTAAAAGAAACACTGAGGCTTCACCTATCAGAGCCTCTTCTTCTGCCCCACAAATCTGAGATCAACGTAAAGCTGAATGGCTATACGATTCCCAAGAATACTCGAGTAATAGTCAATGCTTGGGCCATTGCTCGGGATGCAAATTCTTGGAAAAATCCTGATCATTTTACACCAGAGAGGTTCATAGCCTCTGAAATTGATTACAGAGGTCAACATTTTAGTTTTCTACCATTTGGTTCAGGACGTAGAATGTGCTCAGGGATTCGCTTGGCTGAGAGGGCCATGAGCTCGATGTTAGTGTCACTTGTTGCAGAGTTTGATTGGAAGCTTCCGAATAACATGTTGCCCGAGGAATTGGACATGGATGATACTTCTGGCGTTACCGCTCAGAAGGCTACACCACTTCTTATCCCAACAACTATAAATAACTAATAAAAAGAACGACAACTTGTTACAGTGTGTTATGTGGAACATTTGCAGTTGTTCTCGTAATTATGATCTTTTCGTATTTAATAAAATAATTTTGAGTGTGCTATGTAAAACAGATGCAGCTCATGTTATTGTGTGCATGATATGTAGAACCGATGTAGTTGTTCTCATAATTATCACAAAGTAGACATTATAATTGAACAAGTTATCCAATGGTTACATCCTGCTACTGAAGCAGGAAACACTGGTCACAATTCACAAAGCTCATGCTGGAATTATAACTGTGCAGGTAATGTTAAAACAGAGACCTTACCTATGTCGCTTACCACCTTACAGGCTGACACTCCTCTCCTACGCCGCCAATGTAGGACTGTATATAAGTGCAGAATGCTGCATACGGGTAGGTAGAGTGATAATTGTATTGTAAAATATATATATGTGGCTCTATATAGTAGGATTTATATATATCATTAAAAGAAGTTAGTCTAGATGCACATAGACTCTATACTTTTTTCTCAGACCTGGAAATGGAAGGGGGAAGCCTGAACGAGCTTTGATTTCTCATAGCATGCTAATAGCTGGTAGCTTGCATAGCATAGGATTATAAGCAAAAGGCACCAACCGTTCCGATGTCATCATCTTGGCAACCTGCTTCTTTCTAAAGGAATCTTGGCAACCTACTTACCCTCGATCACGAATTGATTTTAGTCCGATTTCAACAAGAATTGAATGTTTTGTAGTCCGTCTCACGAGCATGGTATATGATCACTACGAAACACATCTCTGCTTGATTATTAGGCCATTAGCTGATACACTGGAATGAATTTTGTATCACCAGACTGAACTATGGTCATGTACTCATGTAGGACTGTACTTGGTACTCGGTGAAATCAATAATGCTCAAGTGTGATTTATACCTCAGAACTACAAATCATAATGAAGTCAAGTGCATTTTGTTCGGATCTAAAATTTTTATACATTCAACAAGTAATAAAGAAATTAACAGCTTTCACAGTGTTTTTTCAAACTGAAGGCAGACAGATATGACTACTGGTTTTGCCAATCAAATCTACATAAACATGCAAATGTATTTTACCTGGTCAGTTATTTTTCCATTTCTGGTTGATTTTGCCGATTGATTTTAACCCCTTTTCAGTTTTTCTTGTAGTGTTATTGTGTCAAGATTAATCACTCTACCATTTGGTTCAGGACTTTAAACAAGTAGCAACTATAAAATGCTACATTTTCCTGAAATGCAAGCCAGATCTCAAGTCCAGAAAGACAACTTTGTTACAGTGTGCTTTGAATAACAGACGCAGTCATTGTCTTAATTATCAATATTTTCGGATGCTACATGTTAATCTCTGAACTGTATGTTTAAGCAATGTATACAAGAACCGAAGACAGCAGATCCAGTAATATCAAGTATTTTGTCAAATAAGATTGGATGCTATCCGTGTCTAACCAATCTTGAGGTGGAGTAATTTCATAACATATTACTCCACTTACTTTGCATTTTAGTGAAATATAGCCGAATAATGAGTTTTAGACGAGCTGGTTACTTATCGGCCGCATTCGAATTTTCTTGCACATCCTCAAAGATGTGTTATGCCAATGCGGTGTCTCGTATCCTCTGAAACACATAAAATATAAAAAAATTCCTTTTTTAATTTAGGTATAGTTGAAGGTGAGATTGGAGAAAAATGCTACTATTATTTTATTTATTATCCATCTGAAGTGGGCTCTTGACAGTTGCGCATAAGTTACGTCGTTACATCATTATTAGATACTAGCATAATAACCCGTGCGAGGTACGGGTCATTTTCTAGAATTTTTTTATGTAGCATGTTATAATATTTTCTCATTATCTGTTTATTAATAAAATTATGTAATATTTCAAGTATACCTAATATAAGTTGATTAACCATATATATATGATTAATATATACTTAATAATTTATTTTCTTGTATGTGACATGTAGTT
>PHNY01155714.1:4822-20397 GCA_003724115.2 Anethum foeniculum
TGTGGAAATCGAGTTAATGGACAGACTATACAACCATTTCTTTGCCTTATTGAATCTTCGGTTAAGTGCTGAATTTTTTGTAAGGCACAGACTTCCTCAAATTCTCGCAGAAAAAGATAAGGATCCTCTCGCTCACTCCCGGAAAATCTGGGTAAAACCTGAAGGTGGTGGCCTTTAATCTCGAAGTGGTTACCATTACATGGAGGAAGAGTGATACAAGAAGGTTGAGAAGATCGGGCGGGGTAACAACGCTCCTTAAGTGCTACTGCCATACTAACTATTGGTTCGGTATAATCTGAAGAGTCGGAATCGGAAGAGGAGGAACACGATTCAAACATTTTTACTAATCTAGAAGAATCCGTCCTAAACCAAGTAGCTTGCATACAAAAATTTAAACACGTAGCAAATAAGTGCGGAAAAGTAAAACACGTAAAAAGAACGGGTGAAAAATCAAAAATTCTAACCTAGGTTCCCTAAAATAAACTAGACCTTGCTCCTAACGATAAGATAATACTAGAATTCATACTCCAATATATATTCAAACTGATCCGGCCAGGTCGGATGCAAGCATTGCCAAGAGGCTAAACACCAGCCCAGTCACCGAATCTTAATTGGCCAGATAAGCTTTCGCTAGCCTAGTCACCAAACGAATGAATAATAAAGGAATAATCGTTCTAGGTTCTCTTCCTAGTTGAGCGCGAAATCCTAGGAGCTATTGTCTAATTCATTTTATTAAAAAGGCTAGGGAAATGCAAAATGATGGATTAAATAGTTTTTGGGCTAAGGAAAGAGTGATGAAATCCCTTCCCTTATCTTGTAATGGGGTTTTGCCCTTAAGTTTATTTGAATGATGCAAACAAACAACGAGATATGAAAAACGGTAAACAAATATGGATGCTTACACTACGTGTCCTATTCTAAAAGAAAGAAGAAATTAACGTACATTGGGGTCCTCCAGCGATCACCACAGTTAAAATACGGAAATTTAAAAACAAAAAATAAAATCTAACATGATGTGTTCCTAGGTGAAAAATGCATGATGCAACAATTATGTAATTACTAACTAATTTTTTTGATATTAAATTTTTCCAATTTTTTTGTGAATTTTCAATTTTCAGATTTTTTAAGATTTTCTAAAAATAAAAAGAGTGAAAATTAAAGATATACGGGTTACCAAAGCAAGCTTCCAAAATTTCCAAGCGAAATTCTCCAGGTTGTCAGCTTCCCGAACGCTCCAATTTTCTGAAAATAAGAAATAAAAATAAAAGCAGAAAAAATAATTAATTCGAAAAACTAAAAATTAAGGAAATAGTCCCCGGCAGCGGCGCCAAAAACCTGATGTGCCGGAAAATGAGGAATTTAATTGCAAGCGCACGATCTCATTTTAGTATTTATTAAGTTCGTTCCGCAGAGACTATGTATTTTTCGCAATGATCCTTAATAATTAATTAATCAAACTAATATTATTCCAACTAAGTATTAATTACAAATGAGAATATAGATGATCTAAATATTCTAATTAATAAGCAAAATTAGAAAAAATTACTAATTAAAAGAAATTATTTTACAAAGCTAAATTAATGAAAACTAAAATACTTATTTATTTACAAATTTTTAGAAAATTTTGACATGACTTTGTTTGTATTTTTAACTAGCCAACAAACACAAGGCAACCAACCAATCATTTTTAACTAATTACCGACCAATTAAATTTCCAAAATTCATCCAAAACTTAAACTAAATTATAATTTAAACTAATTTTGAACATAACAACTGCTGCATGGTTATACAGCTAACACACGGGACTCAGGGGTCATTTGATAAATCTGGATCATATTTTCTGGACGGTTGAAATTTCTGAATGAATCAAAGTTCTGAATGAATCGTAAAACAGTCATTTGACAGATCTGAATCCAATTGGCATTTAACAATTCAAATCATATAATAACATATTATTGTTTTCTATTTTATATAAATAACATTTGATTATTTTAAATATTATTAGCTTATTAAATTTATATATAATATAAATCAAAGTATAGAAATATTAAGAGGAACCCGTGCATAGCACCGGGTGTAAGCTAGTATTATATAATAAGGATACAATGATATGTACTTATGTAGTTATTAAATTCTACCAATTTTATATATAATATAAAAATACATGAAAAATAAATGAAATAATATAATAAATTTTTATATTAGATCTAATAAAATAATTTTAAATGATTAATAATATAAAAAATGAAAATACATGAAGAAAAGAAAACGTAAGTAATAAAAAAAGAACAAAAAGTACTTGCACTAGGGACATCGTCATGGATGGTCCAGCTAGAGATTTGTGGTTGTTTCGTCCAGTTGATTTATGGGTTCTTCCAGAAACAAAATATGTCAAACAAACAATCTTAACAGTACATTTCCTGTCATCCAGTCCATCAGGTTCCGTTAAGTTGTTAACAAACGAGGCCTCAGCTATCGAACTCGGTAAGTTACAACTCCACAACTCAGCAGCTACGCGGACTAACTCGGATGCAAACACAGTGATTGGACTCGGACAACTCAGTGTGACTCAGTTTGACTTGGTCATGTTTGTAGCAGTGGGCGTGAAGGCAGGACTGAGATGTGGTGGTGGAAACAGAGGCGAAACTGGTGGTGCTGAGACAGGCGAGGATGGCTGTGATCGCAGCAGTCGAATGAAATGGAAAGGTATGGGGATATTGTTGAGAAGTGTATAGCAGGTGTGTGAAGAAGAAGGGTGTTTGACAGCGGTGAAGGAGGAGATAAGGGTGTGGAAGAAGATGGTTTGTGAAGAGAAGAAGGAGGTTGCGGTTGTAGGAAAGGAAACATGAGAAGGATTGATGTAGGCTGGTGGGTGAAGAACGGTAGTTGGTCTGAAACGAATGATTGGAAACGGAGTTTAATTGCAGTGGTGAAGCCGAGAAAGGGAATTGCAGAAATTATTAATAAAAAAAAAAAGACAAGCAGGGAAGTAAAACCGTAGTAGTTTAAAACAGTTTAATTCGAAAGGAAAGCAAAAAGCAAAACATGGGATAATAAACACGAATTATTGCTGGCAGATCAAGAACATAAGAAAATTAACTTAGTTAAAATTTTAACAATAAAATAATGCAGTAAATTAAACAAGTAAAGACTTTTGTAGAAAATTAATCTAAGACTTATAAAATAACCAACCAAACCCCAACATAAATAGACTTTATGCCGGAATTTGGCCGGAGAAAGGATAAGAACGTACCGGATAAATCAAACGATACTACATTAATAATAAAAACTAGATCTAAAAATTAAAGTGTACTTTACCACTATCCACTTGCAAATTAAACTAACATACCCAATAACATATCAAGAACACATAAATTAAAACAATATCAAATTAAACACTAAACTAGATCTAAGAAATTTAAGAACAAACACACACACACCCACTTGCACAAAATTAAATTCTACACTAACTCACACACTCAACATCAAAATAAACTACTCTACCAAATCCATTAAACTATAATACTCAAAAATTAAATCTACCACTAAAACTAACTAAAAAAAATCAAGAACAATGCAACAAAGTAAAATCAAGGCATCCTTTCACCAATAAGGGGTAGCGTTATACTATTGATCCTCCTTTTGGTTTTATGAAAATTCATGTGCCAAGAGATAAAAGTAGATCTAAGAACTTGAAAGTAAAAACAAGAGAAATGGAATTAAAAGACAAAATTTGCATAAAATTAAAGAGTGTTTGAATAAGAACAAGAAAATAAATTGAATACCCCCTAGGGTTCTAGCCTAGGGATGGGTAAACAAGAACAAGAAAGCAAACTAATCTATTCCACCCTAGGGTTCTAGCCTAGGGATGGATTTACAAAGTGAAAGAAAGATAAAACAAGAAAATGAAATTGAAACTAAGCTAGTCTAACCTAGGGTCCTAGCCTAGGGTGTGATTTACAAGTAAAGGGGAGGGGTCTATTTATAGGGGAAAAAATAGGGTTTTAGGGGTGGCTTGGCTAAATCTTAGTCATATATTTATTGTTGTGTTGTTTTAATCATGGCCTTTCATTTCAACCAAGCCTTTTCCAAGAAGCTTCATTTTTCCCTTTTTTTTCTCTTTTTCTTTTTGATCTTCTTGCTCTTTCCTCTTTTAGCCCTTCCTTGCTTTTCTCTATTTTTTCTTTATTTCTTCAGTATGTATAAAATTCCTACAAAAGAAAACAATTAAATTATTAAATACGAGAATAGCAAATAATAAGCATGGAAAAATGTAAGAATTATGAGAATATCACCAAGTCAAAGAAAACCACCTCTAGTGTCTCTCAAAAGGCACTAGTTGTAAAAACTACCAAGGCACCTGAGGGGAGTGTTCAGGGTAGTGAGCTTGGTGAGGGAAGGGGTGAATATCAAAGAAGCCCCAAGAATAAGGAAGTAGAGGTGAGTGCATCCCAAACCAGCCATCCTACAGTCTCCCAAAAGACTGTAGTGATTGAAAAGGAAATTAACACATCCCTAGTTACATCCTCCCAAAAGGATGTAACTATTGAAAAAGGCTCCTAACCAGGAGCACAGGCCAAGAGGGGTAGGGACACAAAAGAAACTTCCTATACCTACATTAGAAAGAAGAAATCCAAAACTTCTGGGGACTCACAGGGAGCACACACAGTACAGACACATTCTGTACTTTCTCAAATTCAGCTTGATGTGGCTCCAGTAAATGTGGAGTCACAACCCCACTCTTTAACAATCGAAACACCTCAAACACAAAAATTTCCAACTCTTTCTCTCTCTGGATGTAGATATGATATTTACATCAATTCCTGATTATCCAACTCTTAAATATTGGAGAAGCCAATCAATCAAACTGGTGGTCATCATCTTATTGATGATTTATTGGATCACCAGCCAATTCTTTTAGAAGCTGTAGATGAGTCTGCGCAACAAAATCTAAAATCAATCTCCACGCACTCAACAATAGTTTCAACTTCTATTGCTCATGTTTTCTCTTCTTCAACGGATATCCTTCATCCGTTGACAAGTGATTGTCCTTCAACGAATATGCCTAGCAGCAGTCATCCGTTGATAATCACATCTATAGCTTCAACAGATGTTTCTTATCCTTTGACAGTCTCTGCACTTAGTCCTGATATTTCACAAACAATTTCAAGTGCAGATGACTTAGCTGTAGTTCAATCACTTTTAGGATTGAGGGCAGGGAGTGAACAGAGTGAGAGGCTGGGTTGATCCTAGGCAAAAGGAGAGAATGAGAGCTCAAAAATGCACACTACTTCTTCCAGTGTGGCAAAAGTGAGTGAAGGGAGTCCCACCTTAGATGGTGAATGTGAGGGTGTGAGGTCAGTGAGCCATGAGGAGCCCCTGATGCAAGAAAAGAGAGATAATGAGAGAAAAGCAGGTACTGGAGAAATAAGGGAGGTAGCCCATTGCTAGTGAGTTAATAGATGTCAATGAGGCTGAAAAGGAAAGGCTATATCAGCAAGAATACAAAGCTGTTATAGACTCCATTTCCTTGGATGCTGAGACATTTACTCACCCTGTAACAGCTTATCAACAATTGGTTATTCAGGACAATGAGGAGGCAGAAAGAACATTGAACATAGTGCACACAACTGAGTCAATGCTAAGAGTAAAAGATGCAATTCCAAAAATGCCTTCTATAGCTGATGATGATGATAGCTTTGGTGATGACATTGTTGAGTCTAATGAAGATATAGCCAAAAATATAGGGGGAGATGAAGGTCCTAGTTCCTCTACTAGTTTTCCTGAATGGATGCTCTCTAAGGATTGCAGCTCTTAGTACTTCACTTCCACCATCATCAAGCTCATCAATCAAACACAAACATCCATTGCTGCCTCGACCAATGCTAGTACAACTACACTGCTTCAATCACACCTTGAGTCTCTCCAACTCCACAAAATTCAATATCTCAAACAAGTTCAAGATGTGGATGGTCTTAGAAAAGATATTGGAGACCTCAATGATGCTGTTTATGAAAAACTGGATGAAAAGATGCCTGCAACTGCCATGAAGGACATCCAACAGCGCCTTAGAAAAGAATCTGATTTATCTAGAAGGGTTGGTGTTCTAGAAGATAAGATGTCATCAGTTGAGGGGTCTTTAAAACTGGTTCTCCAAGGGCAAGCTACTTAGACTGAGCTACTTCAAAAGCTAGTGGCTGCACAAGTGCCTTCACTCCTTGATGATAACAAAAAGAGGGAGAAAAAGGATACCTATGTGCATGTTCAAGTCACAACGGTAATAGTTCCATCCATTACTGTACCCAAGTCACTAGCTAAGGAGATGGACAACATTGACTTAGTCAACATAGTTGCAGCTGAATTAAGGCTTAAAGAGGAGAAGAAGCGGTTAGAGGAGAGAATTGCTAAAGTGTTTGGCCCAACTTCAACAAACTCCAATTCTGTGAAGCATAGCACTAAGTTGAGGCTTCTCACCAAAGATGAATGGAAGTTTAAGAGGCTTAGGCGGAGAACCATTTTTGGTCAATGAATTCAAGCATGTAGTGCTTAAACCAAAGCCAGCCTCATACACATTCAGCTCAAAGCATCCAATGGAATTTGACTTCCCTCCCTCCAAGCCTGATGATCAAAAACTCTTGGGTCAACTTATTGCCAAATGTAAAACAACCAAAGACAAGGTGTTGAGATCAAGGATGGCGAAAATCTATAGATATGGTCAACTGATATGTGTGATGGATAACCGTCCAAACTTTGCAGAAGCCAGAAGAGAAGGGGACTTGAGGTTGAAGACCAAACCCAAGAAAAAAAAAGGCCAACAAAAAGTCCCAAAAGGATGTTGGCAAGTCTGTTCCCAAAAATGTGAAGAAGGCAACTGAGGACAAAGAAGAAAGACCTGAGTGGAAGACTGGTCAAAGAAAGAAACAGAGAGCAAAGAGAGTTTTGACAGAGGAAGAAGGTGAAGTCTCCCAACCTACCACTACAACTCAAACAGCTGTACCTACAGTTGAAATTAAGGTACATCCTAAGATTAATTTTCATGGTGAGTCAATAGTGCCTAAGGATGAGCTTATAAAGTGGGAGAACATACATATCCCTGACTTTGATTCTCTGTTTCCAACCAAAAAGAGATCTTTGAAAAAGAAAACAAAGCCAACCATAATTCCTACCAAACTATCTCAAAACCACATAAGCCAACTATCAACAAATATGATCAACTATATATTTGTGATATCAAGGAGTTTTCTGATATTGAGCTCTTTCTGGATGAACTTGAAGAAGAGGAATTGCAGCTAATGCCAGACTTCCAGAAAGTGACAAAATCACAATGTGTAGGCTTGTTAATTGTGGTATTCAGACATGCCTTGATCCCAACAATCTCCTCCAAATTGTGAGTAAGATCCTTAAGCACAATTTAATGTCTGATAACAAGCCTACCAAACATAAAAAGCACTAAAACGGAGAATACACTATTGAGAAGAAATTTGACTGCTTAAAGAAAATGAAAGCTTACAAATGATTTTCATGTCATAGCTTAGCTTCATATTCTAAAGTTTTTCAAAGTGATCATCATATGCTTTCTTTCTTCTGGCTTCTTCTGCTACTTTGGCTTCTGCAATAGCTGCAAGTATTTCATCCCTGGCTTCCATTTCAATAAAAGGTGAATTTTTCAGATCATTAGCTTTTGCTTGCAGATAGCTTTCTATATATGAGTGTAAGACATCCATTTTGATTTTGCTTTTTCCTCCAACCCCCCTTTTGTAATTCTGTTGTTGCATTGTTGGTGACTAACAGAAGTCAGCAATACAAACTTTGACAAACCTGTGACTAGATCTCAGGCTGTTCTACAAGTTGATAGGAGAGATAAGGGAAGGAGAAGGTTGGAGATACTCCATCAGAGTCTGTTAAAGTCTACATTGATCCAATCTTTGGAAAGCCAGAGAAATGCTGGGTTGAAGCAAATGATGATGAGAAGGTAACCAAAGAGGAAACACAGTTCTAAATCAGCAGGGGTAAAAGAAGAATGACTCTTGGTGCTGATTGGACTGAAAAGTTACAAGAAGATACTTCAATCACTGACGATGCTCAAATTGAAGGTACAAATCCTAATAGCCTTTATCAACCTCTGACAATGTTCAAGTTGATGCCAGACATATTTCTGAGGCACAAGTCTTATCTCCTGATATCTCATATTCTGATGCAAATCCTGACGGAGGAAGTACAAATGCTGATACTTCTAGAGTTGATCTTAGATAATTCTCTGCTGCTGAAAAGAGAAAGTTGCTATGAAAAAACAAGTCAGCACTTCCTGCTAGGAAGGATGAGTTATGGAGGAAGGTTTATAGAGACAAGGTGCTTGTTAGATAGCCTGGTACAAGAGACAGACTTGGTGTTAAAGGTGAAAGGGTATATCAAAGCAGTGCTCTGAGTATTAAAGACACCACAACTTTCACTGATGAATTAGGTGAACAAGTTCAACTGAAGCATCTTGAAAAGGAGATCTCTGTACATGTTGTTCTTGACCATTTTGATGGGAACACACCTAGGAGAAGCTACTGTATTTCTTAAACACAGGTAAAAGACTCAGAGTATCTGAAGAAAATGTAATGATGAAATCTTGGCAGGAGTTAGAGTATTGGTATATCTAATCAAAACAACTTACTCTACAACTGCAAGTTGGGCAAAATTACTCAAAAAACAGATTTCTATCAAACAGAAAAGAATTTCGAAGAAATCTACATATCCATACACTCCAAGGTATGAACTTCATGATGGTACAATTGTTCATATGCCAAAAGGAGGAGCTAAGATCACAAAGCTACTTGGGATAGATGTCATAACATTCAACCTTGATGGTAAACGAATTGGAGTGATTCAGCTGGATGACTTGTCTATGAGTAGACCTAAAGTCAATGATCTAAGAGCTGCTATTTTCCAGATAAATGATTTAAATTAGGGATGAGCATTTTAGTTGGCCCGACCCAACCCGACCCGATCCCCGCCCCATTCGGGTTGGGAATTCCGGGAATTTTTCGAGTTTGGGGCGGGGAGCGGGGAAAATTATTAAAAATATTCGGGGATCGGGTTGGGATCGGGAATTAGGGTATCTCCGCCCAGTTTCCCCGACCCTGATCCCCGATTATCGTATTTAATATAAATATATAATAATTTATATGTATATTAATAAAAATATTATGAATAATTATAATGTATATAAATTTTTAAAGTTTAATTTTTAAAATTTTTTATTATATTAAAATTTCATAGTAGAATATGATTTAATAAAAAATAATTTTAAAATCATCTTTTATCATAAATACATTCAAATTCGAATTTGCTATTTTAAATATGATGCTATATTTAAAACATATTTATATATTATGATTTATTAAATTATTTTTATTAAAAATATATTAAAATTATATAAAATTATTTTTTATTAAAAAAATTAGAATTCCCGATTAACCGCGGGGATCCCTGTTCCCCGTTCGGAGCGGGGATCGGGGAGCTATATAATCCCCGTCCGGGGATCGGGGAGAGTTCGGGGAATAAGTTAAGGATCGGGGATCGGGGACGGGGATAACACTCCCCGACCCCGAAGTGACCCGATGCCCATCCCCAATTCATATCCAGAACTCAAGGCTATCAAACAGAATTTGGAGATGTACTTGAACATAGCTGAAGAAAACTTGATCAAAAAGTTCTTTTCGGAAGCTTATGGATATAGTACGATTGTAGATTAAACTTTGATAACTGGTACATATTTTATTTCTACATTTAGATATTAGTTTTGACATCATCAGTTAGAAACTTTTCTATATTGTCACATATACAAGTTAGGGGAGATTGTTAGATATAATTGATGTTGTCAGAAGTTATGAACTTATCAGTATTTGTCAGAAGAAGCAATCAGAGTTTAATATTAGTGTTTTCCAGAAGATGAAGATATCAGTATTTACATATCAGTATTTGATATCAGACTTTATCTGTCAGACTTTATTGAAGCTACAAATCAGGAAATGATTGATTTGATTGAGAAGATAAGTCTAGCAGAGATATGTCGGTGCCATAACTCAAGGAATAAGAAGCAATCAGTTATAGGATGTATTCTGTATTTATTCTCATTGTAGTCACATTTATTATGAATGATTGTGTAATTGTGTGATATATAAACACAGATTAGGTTTATACTATATGTGTTGATTATCATTTTATGATTTGTGTAACCTAGCAGCTCTAGAGAATATCTGTTCATTCTTTAAGAGAGTGTTCTGTAAGTATTTAACAGTTTTTATCATTAATATACAAATTGTTCTTCATATCTTGTGTGTTTAATCGATTTGATTACATATACTGTATTCACCCCCCTACAGTATATTTTAGACGTAATATAGCAAGCTGCACTAATTGTTTCAGCCCAAAAGTAGGTAGGAAGATTGGCTTCATTAAGCATAGTCCTTGCAGCTTCAACCAATATACGATTCTTCCTTTCAACTACTCCATTATGTTGTGGAGTTTTTGGTGCTGAATACTGTCTTGAGATGCCATTCTCTCTACAGAAATCATTGAGTTTAGCATTTCTGAATTCTGTCCCATTTTCTGATATGATAGTTCTCACAGGCACTCCAGCTTCTAACTCAATCTTGTTATATGATCAATAATCATGTCAGCTGCTTCATCTTTTGAATGTAAGAATAACATTCATGTGTATCTGGAATAATCATCAACAATCACTAAGCCATAACACTTTTTTGACATAGACATGACATTGACGGGACCAAATAAATCCATATGTAGAAGTTGTAGTGGTCCAGTGATGTCAGTCATTGTCTTCTTCTTGTGTGATGTCTTCTTTGACTTTCCTTTGTCACATGCTTCACATAGTCCATTAGGATTGAAGTCCATCTCGCGCAAACCTCTCACCATTTCCCTACTAACCAAAGAATTCATGGTCTTGAAGTTTAAGTAGGAGAACTTCTTATGCCATAACCAACTATCATATGCAGAAGCTTTACTATAGAAGCACAATACTTGACCATCTTCAGCAGAATTTCAGTCAGCTACAAACAAATAACCCTTTCTCACTCCATTAAGAGTCATCTTCTCATTATTCTGATTAGAGATCAAGCACTTTTCCTTCTTGAACAAAACTTCACATTCTTTGTCACAGAATTGACTGATACTGAGAAAATTGTGCATACTTCTTTAAAACAAATCATCCCAGCTTTTTCCTTTGGCTATGTAAGATTTCATTGGATACTTCTTTGAACTTCCAGAGTCCTCTTTCTGATAAACCTTTCCTTTGTCCTTAGCTTGTTGGGTCTTTCTGTATTCACTAGCAAAGTTTCCAATATCATCATAATGGAAACATCTGAACCTGCTTCTGTCAACCATCTTATCTTGTAGCCTGACCTTGAAGATGAATTTGATCTCTGTCCTCTGTTGCTGCTTCTAGAACCCTTATAGCCTTGTTTCCTTCTAAATCTGAGATTACTGAACATCACTACAAGGTTGGCCATTGTAGGATCATTCAGAATGTGCAGTTCTTCCATTGTATAATAATCACTTGGATCACTAGAGATATTTCCATCATCCATCTCAGCTTTAAAGAGCATCTTGGCCTTAGTCTAAGGCTTCTCAATTGTCAGATCTAGCTCTTTGTGGTCACTTTGCAACAAGAGCAGTTGTCTTATGCAGTTCAGAATTTTTCTTATCCACCGTGCCATCACTATATATGATTTTTCTTTGTTCCCAGAAACTAGTATGAGCGACACAAAACTCAAAACAGAATCGAGGGTCAAAAATTACGGACATAAGTCGTGACATAATACTTAGAAAATCTTTCTGAAAAAAAAAAGATCTGTCCGAAATGCTCACATGACAAGCAAAAATTGGTAACGGATACCCTTGAGTCATTATATAAAAATCATCATATCTCTATGTAGACCTGCAATTTACAACAACAAACAATCCTGAATGCAATGGAATGAACTAGCTATTGTACTATTTCAAAGTATTTTCGATCCCAAAAACAGCAAAACCTCACCAAATTTATAAATTGCATATATAACGGAGATTTGAAAAGATACGGACTTGCAATCACAATGCAAGTACCACTTGACAATAATTAAAGCTTTATCTAGAAAATAGCCATAGGTCAGCTTAATTGCACTTCTTTTTAAAATAAACTGAAAAGAAATTTAAGAATTAGATTTGAAGAATTCCTCTGCACATCGAAGAACTTCTGGTCATCACCATGAATAGCATCATATCTTGTAATCAATTATACCAGAAGAAACTTTGTTACGTGATAAGCAACTTTGGAAGAACGAACATTAATCTTAACAATCTAATCCTGCAGCATTTCCCATAAAGTAATAATAAACCATGATAAAACATAGACCAGTTGCAATATTAACTATGAAAGAATCTTGGCATGTCTCCGCAAAATCACTTGATTTACAGAAACTTTACCCAACATGGAAGAAAAGTTTATAATAAACAAATCTATTGTTATCTTTTAAAGTCTAACTATATTAAGCTTCACCTTTTCTACCGATGTACCTTAATAAAAATACCAAATTAGATGCCTAGAGCGACATATGATATTAGTACCTCTAACCACATATACAGAGAGTAGCAGTCCAACATGCAACACCATGACCATCATCCCCTCTACTTATCACTACTAAGGATTGTTACTTAAAATACTCTATTTATTAGTTATTTTCTTCAATGATCAAGTCCGGAAGATGCGAAAACTGATATTCTTCTGATTTATGTGCAATAGAAATTGTCTCAGCTACAGGTTCAGAATGGTCAGACTTGCATCCTGCTCCACGATTGCACACCCTGTACCGATTAAAGAATGTGCAGACTTTTGTGACCTTAAATCATCAAGAATAAAACAAAGTAATATTAAAAAGTTATTTGTATATGTAGCAGGTCACTGTCGCCATATAATAACCAAGTCGGGAATAATTTGCTTAAGTAGTTTCGTAAATATTAAAAGACATTAAATAATGTTTCAGCACATTATTAGAGAAAATAAATACTCATATGCCTTTAAGGCAGGCCTTTGTCATTTACAGGACATGAAGAAGTTTTTGGGTGGTAAAATCCAAGGCCAGACTTCAACCGGCGTTAAGGATTCTTATTTGGTTTAGCATGCTGTTGTTTCCGTTGAGTGGACTTAATATCAGATGTTGGAGACATGCTGGAAAATGGTTGAGCTGTAAACAAGCTTCCAACTAGTCTCTAGAAAGTCTCCAGAATCTGATGTTAAGTCCTCTCAGTAGAAACAACAGCATCCTAAACCAAATAAGCAGCCTGAACGCAGCTTGAAGTCTTTCCAGGGGTTTTACCACCAAAAAACTTCCTCTTGCCCTGTAAATGACAAAGGACTACATTTGAGGACTGTAAGTGTTTTTCTCTAATAACATGCTGAAATATTAAAATTAATGTCTTTTAATATATCCCGAACTACTTAAGCAAATTATTCCATACCTGGTTGTTATATGGTGACTATGACATGCTACATATACAAATAACTTTCTAATCTTACTTTCTTTTACTATTGATGATTAAGGACATGAAAGTTTGTGCATTCTTTAATAAGTATGGGGTGTGCAAGCGTGGAGCAGGACACAAGTTTGATCATCCTGAACTTGGAGCTGATACAGTATCAATTGCTCATGAATCAGATGAAGCTCAGTTTTCTCAAGTTCAAGACACAACAACTAAAGATAATAACTAATAAAAAGGAGTTTTTTAAGTAGCAGACCTTACCAGCGATAAGTGGAGGAGAAGATGGTGATGCGGTTGCATGCATAACTACTATTTCTAAAAAGAATCAAACTTCATATGAATAAAGTATATTATTTGCTAGTTTAAAAAGACATTAGCAGATCATACATTACTTGTAAAAATATGTAGCAAAATAAAATTATTTAATAATGAATCATAGTTAAGAAATTTGAAAGATGCATAACATAATAGTCTGAATTCAACTGGTTATATAATTTTTGTTAATAATTTGTTTCTCAATAGAATCAACTTTTACCACAATAGATTTCGATATATAATTTGTTGCTTTAGAAAGATATTGTTACTAGAATAGAATGAAACTAATTAAACATTGCTACTACAATTGGAGATCAACGAAAATGAACAATCGGATTCATCTATAGAACAAAGAAACGCAAATGCATGCTAATATTACTAGAACAATATCGATTGATTCATAAATATACCTGACGAGACTAGATCACAGTAACAAAAGACGTCATATCAGCCATAGATATCGCAGAGAGAGAGAGAAAGTGAGAGAGATCGGCGAAGAGATATTACAGTCGAAACAGAGGAAAGAGATAGTGAAATTTGATTGCAAAGGTAATTTTGTTATAATATATTTTTATATTTTGTATTAATATTAAAAGTTGGATCACCGCCTAATCCTAATGTCCAGATTGATCGAGAAGATTCTCTTCCAGACTCTATAGTTCTACTTTCCAGATTGATCGAGAAGGTTCTCTCCTGGACTCTATATCAAATCACACTCTCTGGGTTAATCGTCTATATATGTATGTAGAAATTAATAATTACTATTTCATAATTTTAAAAAACTTTCAAAAAGTTTATTACAATTAATTATTTTAAACATTTAGAGAAAATATTATAGACCAAGAGAAATAAATTCAAAATTATTACTATTTCATCGAGGTTTATGTGTAGCTTTACCTAATAATACAACAACCAACTTCAATTTAATTTCACAATAAAAACCACAGCCATAATACAAACCTCGGCAATCACCATCAAAACTCCACCACCTCATGACCACCCTCTCGTCCGACACATACCATCGTGTTTCCCTCTTTACTCTCCCCTTCTACTACCCACTCCAAAACCCATAAATTCTTTCCACATAATCTCATTTCTCATTTCTCATGAAAACCCCCCTCAACTCTCCCCAAACCCGACTTACTCAAAATCCTAATCACATAACTAACTTCACAACAATCACAGTGTTGGGTCCAAAGGTCAAATACAGAGGGGGGCTGAATGTATTTATGTCCGTTTTTCAATTTTATCGCAGTAGAAAATAAAACTTAATCGATACAAACAAACACAAATGAGATTCAGGAATAATGTTTTATTAAGAAATTAACAAATTAACACCAAATAACAATCTATTTGATGCTACAAGATTTAAACACCAAACACTATTGCAATAAATCCATGTGCTTAAATCTATCTCCTACAAAAAGATTAATCAAGAAATGGTTGATCCTTAAAATAAAAGCTATAAAGTTGTAAGACTTTAATGTTGTGTATAAAATTTGACAGCACTTCTCCTAAATATTCCTTAAAGAAAATGATAGGGATTAATTATAACCCTAGGACATAATCAATCATACGTTAATGTCTGACTCTAAGCCCAAGATAAATGAATTGAGCCCAATGGGCCAATACAGCATGTCTAAGGCTGTAAACGGAAAGGAAATATATAATGTAGTTGATGCTGCCCACACTATAGGATCAATTGGATATGTAATCCTATTGATTATTTTATTTCA
>PHNY01155719.1:318-13836 GCA_003724115.2 Anethum foeniculum
ATAAACTTATGTTTATTCATTTGGGTCTGTAATAACTTAATGATGGATTACAAGACTGGATACTTATTTCAATTTCATCTCTGGGACTATAACTGGTGCTGGTGTGTGTGTATGATTGAGGGGTCACAGCATGCAGTATTTATTTTTGATTCAAGAATTAAGTATTGATAATGGAATTAAAGACCGTAACGACTCGGATCCCCGACCCCGGATCTGGGGGTGTTACATTAGGAGATCATAGATAGTCAAGAACTTATCACTAAAGTGGCTATAGGTTTTGATTACTCTAAGAAGGCTGGCAAGAGACATGTTAGTTTCTCTGAGACCCCTATGTTTATCAAAGAAACTATACCACATGTCGTCAAGGATGTCGAGTCCCCAGTTTTTGTCAAACCTGTTTCAGAGCCCCTAGATGAACAAAGTTTGTTAATCAAGGAAGACTTGCTTGTTGAGGACTTAAAGAAGAAGGTAGAAGAGGATTCCTCTAAAACACCTAAGGCTTCAGTTAAAAATGATAAATCTAAAATTGAACAAGGTAACAAGGTGGAAAAACAAGGACCTGAGTCACTTAAAAAATTAGATAAAATTGAAAACCCTATATCTGGACAAAGTGTTAAGGTTAAAGCAAAGAAAAACAAGAATGGGAAAGTAGGTGTCAATGAAAAGAATGATTTTGCATCTTCTCCATCTGCATCTAGAAAATTGTGTAATAATTGTAATTTTGATGGACATCTTGCACATGCATGTACTAAGATTAAATTAGAAACTGTTGCATCTTTTAGTATGCCTGTCATGCCTAACATGCCTAGTTTTCATGAGCCCTATGGCGTAATTGGATGTATGCCATGTGCTTTTCTTACCATGTCTGAATTTTTTAAATCATTTCATGCAAATGCTAGCACTTGCATTGACACTAAGACAAGCATGAGTAGTGAGCACGTAAAGGCGAAGACTGTAGTACCTCCTAAACCTAGGAAGGAAATACTTGTCCGACTGTCTCTAAGTCTAATGATACTCCTGTCAAGACTAACATTGAGAAGGAAACAGTCGACGTGAAAGTTAAGCATGTTAAGGTTGATATAAATGCTGATCCTGTTGCAACCCTTAAACTTTCAGGACCCAAACATGTTTGGGTACCAAAGTCTTTTTAATCAATTTATGATTGCAAGGTAAGGTACGAAAGCAAAAGATCATGTGGATTCTTGACAGTGGATGTTCAAGACACATGACAGGAGAAAAGGCCCTGCTCAGAAATGTGGTTGAGAAAGCCGACCCTATAGTTACCTTTGGAGATGACAGCAAAGGAATTACTATGGGATATGGTAATTTGGAAATTGGGAATGTCATCATTGAAAACATCTCTCTTGTGGAAGGATTAAAGCACAATCTTCTCATTATCAGTCATAAATGATTCATCAGATTTCAGAAAGGAAAGGTGTTTGATCTCAAACAGGAAAGATGAGAAGCTTGCTTTAGAGGGAGTAAGAAAAGGTAATCTGTTTATAGCTGACTTAAGTTCTACATGTGATGGAGTAGTGCAATGTTTCTACAGCAAAGCTTTATCAGATCTGAGTTGGCTATGGCACAAGAAGCTTTCACACTTGAATTTCAAGACAATGAACTCTTTAGTAAAGAGGGAATTGGTGAGAGGACTACCACAGACGGAATTCTATCAAGAAGGACTATGTAAAGCATGTGAAAAAGGGAAGTCAAAGAAAGAATCACATAGAAGCAAGGAAATGACAAGCATCACTGAATTTCTACAGCTAATCCATATGGATTTGTTTGGTCCAGTAAATATCTTGTCAGTGTCAAGGAAAAGATATGTTTTGGTGATTGTCGATGACTACCCCAACTACATATGGGTGTTATTCTTACATTCCAAGGATGAAGCACCTCAGATAATCATTGATCACATAAAAAAGATTGAGTTAGAAGCTAATTTTCCTGTGCAGAAGATCAGATCAGACAATAGAACTAAATTCAAGAATGTAGTTTTAAATGATTTTTGTACAGAAAAAGGCATCTCCAAACATTATTCAGCACCAAGAACTCCACAACAAAATGGAGTAGTTGAAAGGAAGAATCATACTTTGATTGAAGCTGTAAGGACTATGCTCAGTGTATCAAAACTTCTTATCTACTTCTGGGCTGAAGCAGTCAACACAGCTTGCTATACTCAGAATCGTACCCTGATTAACAAAGATCATGAAAAGACTCCTTATGAGATAATGGCTAACAAGAAACCACCACTGAAATACTTTTATGTGTTTGGAGCTAAATGCTTTGTGCTAAAAGAGGGAAATGAGCATCTGGGAAAGTTTGATGTTAAAGCTGATGAAGGCATATTTCTTGGCTGTTATCTGGAATCTAAGGCATACAGGGTTTATGTGATTGCAGATCAAAAGGTGATTGAAAGCCGAAATGTAACGTTTGATGACACCAAACATGGAAGCCTGCAAAAGGAAAAAGATTCTAAATCTCTGGAATTTAAAAATCTTTCAAACTATCCTTTGGATGATGAAGAACCTGAAGGTTCTCCTCTAATCAATGTCAACAATAATGACAATGATTCTGGTCCAAGTGGAGATAGTGGTGGTAATACAGATCATACAGACAGTGCCACTGGATCCACTGAACAAAGAACAGAACAAGTGGAGCAGGGGGAGAAGGAGAAGGATCTACTATTCATACTCAACATCAAGCTGAACAAGGGGAGACATCAAGATCACAACTGCCTAGACAAAGGGCTTGGAATAGAGACCATCCTTTTAAGTTGATCATTGATGATCTTGACACATGAGTGAGAACTAGAAGGGCCACTCAAAATGAATGTCACTTTTCAGGATTTCTTTTAGAAATGGAACCTATGAAAGTGGATGAGGCACTTGAAGATCCAAATTGGGTTATTGCAATGCAAGAAGAACTCAATCAGTTTAATAGGCAGAACGTTTGGAAGCTAGTACCCAGACCTAAAGACAAATCTGTTATTGGCACTAAATGGGTATTCAGAACAAATTGGATGAAGATGGCATTGTAACGAGAAACAAGGCCAGATTGGTTGCTAAAGGTTATTCTTAGGAAGAAGGAATAGATTATGATGAAACATATGCACCAGTAGCTAGACTTGAGGCCATCAGGATGTTTCTGGAATTCGCTGCACATTTAGACTTCAAATTTTATCAAATGGATGTCAAGAGTGCATTCCTGAATGGAGAGCTAGAAGAAAAAGTGTGTGTGGAACAACCTCCAGGTTTTGAAGATCCTAATCTGGAGGAATTTGTATATCTTTTATTCAAAGGACTCTATGGACTCAAGCAAGCACCAAGGACATGGTATGACACTCTATCAAAATTTTTACTAGAAAATGGTTTCACTAGAGGTGTCATAGATAAAACTCTTTTTCATAAAATGCATAAGTCTGATATGATATTAGTTCAAGTTTATGTTGATGTTATTATGTTTGGTTCTACTAATGATGATCTTTGCAAGAGTTTTTTTAAGCTAATGCAGAGTAAGTATGAAATAAGTATGATGGGAGAGCTGAGCTTCTTCCTTGGACTGCAAGTGAATCAAAGGAAAGATGGTATATTCATTTGTCAATCCAAGTACATCAGAGATCTTCACAAGAAGTATCATCTGGAAGATTCAAGTCCAGCTAAGATTTTGCAGGTTGTAAGATTGATCGGAAAAGTACTTCAGGAAGTTATCAATTTCTTGAAAGAAGGTTAGTATCCTGGCATAGGAAGATGCAGCACTCAATATCCACTTCAACTGCTGAAACTGAATACATAGCTGCTGGAAGCTGTTGTGCTCAGATCTTGTGGATGAGGAACCAACTCCGTCACTATGGGCTACTGATGACAAAGATTCCTATATTATGTGACAACACAAGTGTCATAGCAATTTCCAACAACCCGTTCAGCACTTGAGGACAAAGCACATTGATATCATGTATCATTTTATTAGAGAGCATGTCACAAATAGTACTGTGGAATTATATTCTGTACCCACAGAGGAACAGATTGCAGACATCTTCACTAAAACGCTTGATGAATCCACTTTCTCAAGGCTGGTTGGCGAACTTGGGATGTTAAATCTTTCTAGTTAATTAACTAGAAGTCAATAACTGCAATTTGTCCCTAATGAATTCAAGTGTTGTTTAATTTTAACATTTTTAGGACTCCTGAATTCATTTATCAATATTTAATTCTCGTAATTCAAATATTTATGTGCTTGTACTTAGTTGATAAATATCTAAGCACTTAAATATTCCTATTTTATTTGAAAGTAATTTATATGAAGGAATTTAGTATTAGTACTTAATTTTAGAATTTAAATTACAAGTAAAATAAAAAGCAGCATAATTTAATTAAAGAAAATTATGATATTGTCAATTTAATTATAATTATTATAATTTTATGAATAAAATTATGATATTCATATATTAGTGGATTTTTAGTCATTTTTTATTTAAATAATTCACTAAAATATTGAATATAAAGAAACACAGCTGGTTATTTAAAATAATCTATCAATATTTAATTATTAATATCTTGTTAAAATAATCACTTGTGGTATTTTGTTACTCATTTTAAATTTAATTAAATAAAATCAAAAATTAAATATGACATTAATTCTCATAAATTTGAATGAGAAATAAAATCAAAAAGAAAATTGGCTAAGTGCGTAAGAGGCGACAAGAAGCCCTGTCCCGTCTTGGCCCATAACTTGGAACCAAGTTATTTCCAAGAGGCGACAAGGACCTCCTAAGAGGCGACAGTAGCCGACCCCTGTCTCGCCATGAACTTCTTCAAAACTCTCTAAGGCTCAGCTCAAGAGGCGACACAGGACAGTTGGCTGATGTCGCCTCCTGGTCCCTATCGTGCCTTGGCTGTCACGTTTTGCAACTTAGTTCGTTATCTTCTCATTAGTTTAGTATTTAAATACTGATGTCGCCCTTTAGCCTTATTTCTTTCAGCATATATATACACAAACAATACACACAAGCAATTGCCTCTTGGTAGAAATTTTTTTTCACTTGCTTAAAACCTACAAAAACTCTGTCAAAATTTTGTTTTGACTATGGATTGTTGTTACCCATTACAGGATCTATCAGTTGAGACTAATATTGTGAGTTTTCACCGGTTAAATTAGCAAATTGAACTCGAGTCATTTGAGATCCATTTGAAACCTTGAACAAAGATTTGACTTAAATTTTTTTAGTGAAATTTTTTTCTAAAATTATATCTGTAATCCAAATCTCTCGTAGTTTTGCATACTTTAATTTCGTTAAGATCCTAGGAGTTTGGATTTTGGTGATTTATCGTATTTTTATAAATTGTGTGTCTTTTGAGAAATTAGTCATTTTAATTAGTAAAAAATGTCAATCATTTTATTTTAAATGGGTGATAATTTTGAAATCAAAAAGACTAATTTTGTGTCCATTTCGTCAAATTATCCTGCTAGAACTGCTCGTTTCTGTAAATGGATTCGTTTTTTAAATGAACATTCTAATGTTTCTTTTCCTGTTACTGCTAAGACCATGTTGAATGTAGAAATGCTAGAGTATGTCCATAGGAACTCTATAGTGGCTAATATTGGAGAAAATTTGGGGTTTCAGTTTCAACTTGGTGGTGAAATAGTTAGAATTTTTTAGGACGATCTTAATGAATTCCTACAATTTCCCAGAAATGACTTAGTTGACAATCCAGATTCTAATGATCTTCTCAATTTCTTCACAAGGATAAGGGCTACTCTAGACAATGGAAAGATTCCAAGATATTTCTACAAGAAGCATTTACCTAAGGAGTGGAACATGTTCTTCACTATAATATCCTATGTGTTCTCTGCAAAATACCTAAGCATTTAGCTGAGGGTGGATGGCATGGATTGCCTACTCGACTTCAGAAGATTGGACTAGCAGTTGCTCACAATCTCAGCATCAACTTTGGTCACTTAATCATGGAAAAGATTCTGGAAAACCAAGTTGCAAGGAAAAATCATCTAGTGTACCCTAGATTCATTCAGATTGTGCTGAACAGAAAACTTTCAAGTGATCAACTCTCGCACTTTGGACACAACAATCTAGTGGAACCTCAAGAGATTCCCCTGAGAATTACTGATCCTACTCAATCAAGTCCCGTATCCTAACAATAATGGTAACAGACCTGTTGTTCGACTAACTCAATATATGCACGAAAGGTTTGTTATCATTGTGTTAGGTCTCAAATATACTGTAGAGGGGGGTGAATACAGTATAGAACAAACAAATCGAAGTAAACAAGTAAAATGATGAACAGTTTTTATATTGATGAATAAAAACTGTTACAATAATACAAAATACTCTCTCAAAGAATGTTCAAGTATTCTTGAGAGCAGCTAGGTTACACAGAATGATAAAACAGTAATCGGCACCTATAGTGTTAACCTAATCTGTGTTTATATAATAAGCAATTACACAATCAATTACTACTGATATGATTACATAAGAATGACTAGATACAGATCATATCTAATAATTGATTGCTCTTTTCCATATGTTGAGTAACCGATATATCCTCACAATCTACAAGTTCTTCAATCAGATAAATCACAACATGATTTACTGCTTCCATAGAGTCTGATAATAAACACTGATAATAAATACTGATATCAAATACTGATATCAATCTGTCAAACTCTGATGATAAACTCTGATTTGCCTAAGTGTTAAGCACTGATCATCAAATATCTAACAATCTTCCCCAATTTGTACATGTGAACATATGAACAAGTTTCAAAATTTGATGATGACAAAACAGAAATCTGAATGCAAGAATGAAAATTTATTACAACTCAATCATATGAAATATCAGAGTTTATTCTACAATTCTTCTATACCCAGTTGCTTCAGAAAAGAATTTCTTTATAAGATCTTCTTCTACATTGTTCAAGTACATCTCCAGCTTGATTATGAGATCTTTAAGCTCTGGAGTTGAATCATCACTTAGGTCTGGAATTTCTGCTCTGCTCATGTGAAGATCATCTAACAGAATAACTCCAATGTCTTTACCATCTGGATTGAATGTGACAACATCCATACCCAACTACTTAGTGATCTGAGCACCTCCTCTTAGCATATCAGCTATAGTACCATCATGAAGTTCATATTTAGAAACAACTGGATAAGCTGTCTTGTAAGGAATACCTCTTTGCTTGACTTAAATCTGCTTTTTGATAAACTGACCATATGGCAGTAGCAGAGTTTATGATCTTCAGTAGATAATGAATGTACTCTAACTCCTTCTATGATTTGATTAGCAGATTCTCCTCAGATACTCTCAATCTCCCACCAGTAGATAAGAAATACAACAGCTTTTCCTTAGGTGTGCTCCATCAAAGTGATCAAGAACAAGAAGACAGATATCACCTTGTGCAAGTTCTTCAACTGAATTTCTTCACCTAGGTCATCAGTAAGATCTATGGGATCTTTGATACTAAGAGCATCCCCTTGATAAACTCTTTCTCCTTCTATACCAAGTCTGTCCCTAGTATTAGGTTTTCTTGCAAGTACCCTATCACTGTAGACCTTCTTCCATAGCTCATCCTTCTTTGGCTGAGGTACTGACTTGTTCTTCCATAACAGTTTTCTCTTCTCAACAGTAGATAACTGTAAGAGATTAGGAATTACAGTATCAGTGTTTACCTCACCTTTATCAGCATTTACATCATCATCAGGATTTGCTGCTTCAGAGTTTAAGACTTGTATATCAGGATCAACTTGAGCAGTGTCAGAGGTTGATAAAAGTTGTTCATCAGTATTTATTCCTTCAATATGAGTAGTATCAGTGATTGAAGTTTCTTTCAGCTTCTCTTCCCAATCAGCACCTTCAATTATTCTTCTTCTCTTTTTGCTGACTTGGAAATGAGCTTCTTATTTTTCTTCTTCTTCTCTCACACCCTCATCTGCTCCAATCCAATCAGTGTCTGGATTTTGAAAAATTGGATCTACATAAACTAGAATATATTTGGATGGAGGTTCATCAACCATCTGCTTCCTCTTATCTCTCCTATCTGACAATTAAATAGCCTGAGATCTAGTCACAAGTCTATCAGAGTTTGTAGCTTCTTTGATCACAATGACTTTCTCCCTATGCATTTGTGTCCTTTTCTTCTTAAGAGAATTGGTCATGGCTCTAGCAACATCAGTATTTGAACTTGACTTTAGAAGTGCAAAATCAGCTTCCATATGCTTGATCTGTTCTAAATCCATACCATCTTCCTGGAGAAGTCTTCCAGCTACAGCTTCATCAACATCAATGATTTTCTGATCTCTGTAGTAGAGTGTGATTGACTTATCTTTTATTTCCATAGTCTGCATAAACTGACTAGCTTCAATACCAGCTTCTATCACCCTGTCAGCCTGGACATCATCAGCATCTGTTACCATCAGTGTTTCTTCTTCAGTTCTGACTTGAGTGGTAACAGTAATCAGCTTATGTGTTGTGGTTAGAGTCCTTCCTCTTCCTCTACCACCAACACCTCGACCTATTGTCTTTACAGTTTTAACAGCACCAGTACCACTCCCACTAGCTCCAGCTCCTCCCTTATAACTCCTGAGTGAATTTTCTCCCTTATTTCCACCATCAGCAGCATCATCATCCTCTTTATTACCTTTGATAAAAGGAGTGTATTTAGATTTAGTAATTTTCTCCCCCTTTTTGTCATCAGTAATAAAGAAGGATAGAAAGAGTTCCATTGAGCTCTGCAGAGAAGTTAGCTGGTCAGACATGGCATCTTGCTTCTTTTCGATGGTTGTCTGCCTATCAGTGATTTGCTTCAAAGCCTTCTTCAAAGCAAGATCCTGCTTGGATTGGACATCATCAAAGGCAGTTCTCACCTTCTCAACTACTTCCTTTGTCTCCAAATGATCAGCATGAAGAGCTTTAATCATAATTGTTGATGCCTTAAGATGAAAAAGAATGGTTGGATTTTTGATAGACTGTTCAGCTGTCCTCAAATGATCATGAGCAGCTGCATAAGTGAATGATTTATCTGCATCCTTCCATTTAGAAGTCCACTCATCTGATATATTCTTTTCTGTTAAGGATCTAGAGTGGTTTCTTTGATGCTGTCTTTTCTCTTCCTTTGTCATATTCTTCAGAAAAAATGATTTCATTTAAATCTTCACTTGAATGAAGTTGGACATTTATAGAGCCAGATAAGGAGTCCACATTATCAGAACCATCCTATGCAACTTCAGCTTCAGCATCAGGATTTATTTGATTTGCCTGTGCCACTTCTTCTACAGCATCAGGGTTTAAATGTTCAAGATCAACTTCAACTATATGTGAGCCAATCTCAGACTCCACATCATCAGTTTCTATCATATCAGCTTTTGTTGCCCCTTCTTCTTCAGCAACATCTGTTGTAAATACCTAAGCTCCTTCAGGAATTGATAGTAGAGTAATCAAGTCTTCAGCAACAACATTAGCATTCCTTCCTGCTAACAGTGCATCTTCTTCTACTGCTACTGTAGCTTTAGTGTTTGTAGGAGAAGTTGGAAGGGCTGTGTGTGTTGGACTTGCTGCAGTAGAAATGGAGATTCCCATTACTACATTATCTTGTGTTGCCACAGAAGGGAAACAAAAAGAATTAAATTGCAGAGAAGTATCAGTAGTTATACCTGTAGGAATATCAATCTTTAGTGCATCAGAGATTAGATCTGGATCATGAACAGTCTGAGCATCAGACCCTGTTGCAAAATCACTCTGAGCACCTGCATATGAAAACAAGTAAAACTTAGTCTCTATAATCTTTTAAAGTGGTCTCACCACTCCTCAATTCTCTCATCTCATGACTTTCAATAGTCAGAGTTCACTCACTTGAGCTACTAAGCTCATTCACTCATCTACCTCTCCTTTTGTCAGGTCAGGAGCCTGCATCTCTTAAAATTTTGTTTTTCACTTAACCTTTTCTCACAACTCACAGAAAAGCTCAGAAAATTTTGTCCTACAAAAATAAGAGGTGGCTAAGAAGAGTAAACTATAGTCACATAAACAGGGGTACCCACACTGTTGACTGTTCATGAACATATATCAGTGTATAAGAGAATATATATAAAAACAGATAAAGTCTGATACTACTATATCAGTATATGTAAATACTGATAAGAGACCAGAGTTTATACCTTGAGTATTTTCTGTTGAGTGAACAGCTTCATTTGCAACCACTGATATTGGAGGGACTGGAAGGGCTTTAGAAATTTTGACGTGTGCAGCTCCTTTCATAGCAGAATGTACAGTCCCTGATGGATCTAGTACCAGTGTTGATGCTTTCCCTTTGTCTGCTTCATCCTTTGCAGATTAAGGTTCTTGTGTGACGGGAAGTTCTGGGAGTGCTATATCCCTTGAGATATAGGTTCTTGTGGCTCCCCTTTCTCATCTGAAAGCCTGATTCCAGCAACCTTCTTCTTTGACCTTGACTTGAGCTTTGTTGTCTGGAAATCAGCATCAGTATTTAAGTTTCTCATATCAGCAGTTGTTGAATTGTCTTCTTCAACCCTTTACGCTGAAGGTTCTTGTGGGACTGGATCAATATTGGCTGCTACATCACTTTGAGATGCAGGTTCTTGTGGGCCTGATCCATGCTGATAATGGTGCGGCTTAAACACCCTTCTTGCTCTTGCTCTTTCTATCTCTGACATTGTGCTTCTGGTTTTACATCTCTTCTCAGGAGAAGAAGGATCAGTATTTAGTGTAGCACTTTCCTTATAACTCCCTGTGCTAGATCCTGAGAAGATGTCAGAGATCTTTTATTGATGAAGTTCAGCTAATTTGAATAGCCTCATTTTCTTGGGCTGAGAAGAACTCTGGTCAAGATGATCACCAGCTGCTGTAACTTCATCAGTCTTTAGCTTTTTAAATCTTGATGACAAGACATGTAATAACCCAAAATTTTGGACTAATTTGAAATTTTTGATGAATTGTAATCTTGTGGTTTAATTAAAATTTTTACGACCACACTATGTTCGAATATGAAAATTAAGAATCCGAGTTCACGGTGTGTCTTTATATTGAAAATGAGTGTATGTAAAAGTTATTAGTTTTCACAAACGGTAAACATTTCAAAATGGCACTATTCACGAGCTAGCGAATAAAACGAGGGTTACGTGGCACAAAAAGGACGTTATAAGAATTAAATTCTACGAGGCATGTAAGTATAAGTATAGAAATCAATAAAGATTTATGTAACACCCCCTTCCTAAAATAGGAGGAGATATTACTTATAATCTCAAACCTGCAAATAGAGCACTAAAATAATTCCTAAACAATAATTAAACACTCTAAAAATCTCCAAAATAATATTAAATCTTCAAATCGCTAAAATCAATAATAATAAAGGCCAGAATCTCTAAATAAATATTTAAGTCTTAATAACGATAAAAGTCCGAAAATCCTAGTCAACGAACTAAGGGTAGCTCTCCATCACACAGTCCCAGATCCCCCTAAGTAGCTGCTAGAAAAAGAATACGGCATGAGCCAAATGCCCAGTACGGATTGGAATACAATTTATAAAACAAAAAATCAGAAATAAATATTTTACAGATTATAATAAAACGATAATTTTAAAAACAAGTATGGCTGAAGCAACAAGGGGTTAGGATATTTCATACCGAGATCAGAACATATACAAATATACACATCATAGGGTACCTAATGTGTGCAACAGAACAGGTAACGTGTACGGCATATACAACATCACCGTAAAATCAAATCACAAATCAAATCTGGGTGCACCCATGTATCCTGAACAAATATCAAATGTGCAAAGCTCCTCCCAAGAGCTAACAGAAGAATACGCCATGACCAATCACACTGCCATGGAAATGTCATGTCACTGGTGCCGCAGTGACATGGCTGTAGCACCCCTACAGCTGGTTAACTCGGTATACCCTAATTCACTAAGGATCCAAATAAAAATAATTTCGTAAAATTCAAAATCACCTGGAACAAATAATTCGAATTTCCAAAGCAGAAGAGTATCATAGATAATGTCTCAAAATTACAGAAATAGATATTTAAAATTTTCTAAACTGATTTTAAAATAATTTTTGGAAACTAAAACGGTCAAAACAAATATTAGTGAAACAAACAAAATATAGAATTGAAGGAATCAGATATATTTAATTCCAAAGAGGAGTAGCGCTAAATAAAAAGGGGACGAAATCCGTACCTCGAAAATCACAATATCAAATACTAAGAAAATCCGTAAACATCCGTTAAATTCCCGCTCCCGAATCTAATAACAAAATTTTAGATTTATTATTAATATGTATTATTAATTACATTTATTACTCTCCCTAACTTATAACTTATAACTTATCATTATTATTTTAGTCATCATTTAACAAATATATTATTAATACAGAGGCAAAGAGACACCCTCATTTTCTAATATTTTACTAAATCACAACAACATAAAATTCTTAAGTTTATAGCCTAAACAGTGCATAAACTTAAATAAATCAATTATGAATTGCATATGCATGCATCACTACTGCATTGACTTGGTTAAACAAAATTTTGACAAACTTGATCATTTTGTGAGTACCCGTGTGTGGTGATTGGCTACTTAAAGAATACATAAATAGTATTCATTCATAAATCAACTGATGCTTATTAGTATCACTGAGTAATATAAAATTATGTCAACATCACACAATTCCCTTTTTAAAATTAAATAATATAAGTTATACACCTTACAAATTGTGAACCCCAATTCCCGTGCACATGTGTATAAATTTATTGTTTGAAAATGACCGCACAAACATAATAAAAAATAAACAATAATTATTTAATATTTAATTATTTAATATAAAGCTCTCACTATGTTAATTTCTTCATAAACCAACTAAAGCATTCATAAAACTAAGTTACTAGAGAGATCTTATATACGCAAGTTTGTACCATAACTAATATATTATCAAATTCACTCAAAACCAACTAGTGCATTAAAATAATGACTACAACACAAAATTGATTATAAAATAATAATATATCCAGGTTATAAAATTTATACAAGATTATAGCACTAAAACCATTAAAGTATAATACATGTACGTGAACTTAAGAGTTAAAAATTGTAGTTCTTGGTAATAGAAAAGCAATAAATTAATGAAGTGTAAATAGTTACAAACGGAAAAACAGAGGAAGGAAGAAAAAGGGCACCAGCTCTTACTTATATTTTCTTTTCTCGTGCGGCTCTCTCTAGATTAGGGTTTTCCAATTATCTTAATTGATGTAGCGTGTGGGTATATATAGTATACTAAATATCCTACATCTTCTTGAATTAATACTTGTCTTGTTAGATATATTTGTGATGTCATGTCTAATGTTATTTATGTTTAGTTTTTTAGATCTTAAGTACAGGACAAATCAGGACTTACTTGATATCAGAACTTAAGTTATCAGAAGATATATCAGAACTTAAGTACGGGAAGACTTTCAGATAAGGAAGACGGCTGATTTACAGGAA